>JASCZW010005958.1:0-120722 GCA_034211315.2 Aedes japonicus | reverse complement strand
TCATTTGTATGCGAGCCTCCCCTTCTAGAGAAGAAAGGGGTCTCAAACTACCATAGACATACTTCTCGCTTCCAAAAACCCCCACATTCCAAATTTGGTTTCCTTTGCTTGATTAGTTCTCGAGTTATGCAGAAGTTTGTTTTTCATTTGTATGGGAGTCCCCCTTCCAGAGATGGGAGGGGTCTCAAACTTTCATAAGAACCTTCCCCGATCTCAAAAACTCCTGCATACAAAATTTCACGAGGTTCAGTAGTTTTCGATTCTATAAGGTTCAGACAGACCGAAATTAATTTTTATATATATAGATATTAAAAAAAATCGATCGTTGCATAATAGGCTGCGTCAAGGGACACATACCTAGTTTGAAAAAAAAATCGAAATTCTACGATGAATCGTTCTTATGTTATGCATTTTTAAAGTTGGTGTTGTTTGGGAAAATCGAAATACTTCAATTGCCGTTTGCCAGGAAATCTTGCAACCCTGCATTTTTAAATATAATTTTTTGTTCGTATATCCATGACCCCTACGCGTAGACAAAGTTTCGTAAAAATCTCGGACCCTTCGGCCCAAACCTGTACGATAATAATAAAAACAAACCCCAGCGGCCACGTTACCAGTTTCAACACCTTTCACTCTGCGTGTCTCTCTACACTCAGCCAAATAATCTTAAGAATTTCATAAGGTTTAACTTATGAACGATGCTGAATTTCATAAGGTTGCCTTATGAGACGGATTTTGTTTCAAGACGGCGTTGTTCTTGGCCGCCTTTAAGCATTCGTGTTTTCAAGTGTAGATATATACTAGTGGAGCGATTCACTGGACCCTTAGCACCACGTTCAAGAGGTTTGAACCCCAGTTTGCTGACATCTTTATTATTTGCAACATTATTATATTTCATGAGGTTAAGTTATGGAAACTCATACTGATTTCTTATAGCAAATAATCATAATGCAATCTTATGAATATCGAAAGTTTATTTCGCTGAGTGTATAAACAACGTCTCTGACGAATCTATTCTATCCAAGCTCTAGCACAGAAATCTATCACGGTAAATCTGAAGTATGCAATTATGACTTCAAAGTAGGCACTTTGCTTGAAGACTGGATTTATGCATAATAGGCCTAAAACGGTTTTATGCAAAAATGCCTAAAAAGTTTATACGTCAAAAAGTGAATAAAATTTAGGCATTTTTCAGCATGTGAAAGAGATTAGAAACTATGCATTTTTTAAATGTGATTGTGTTTAGGAACTAGTCACTTTATGAAAATAAGATGAATAAGAAACTTAGCGTCAATATATCAAAACTTCGGGTCTGACTTTTTTGTAATCAACAACATTCCGTATCGATTTGTCTCAAAGCCCCACACATGCAAATAAAATCCATCATAAGGTAGGAACATGTTTCTTCTTGCTGAAATTGGATGATTTGCAGAAGAAAGTTTTCAATTCTGGTTATAAATTATAATATCAATGATATACATCAATTTAAATGATCGAATTAATGCCAACAGCTGAAAATAAAGAAATAAAAACAAAATCTTATTAGTTCCTCATAACCTGTCCATGATACTGGATTAAGATTTGGCTTGCAAGAACCTATTTTTTATTATCACTTTCTTCCGGAAAAGCCAGTAAACTAGAACAAATCGATATTTCCACTTTGATGACAGCTCTGTTTTTATGCATTTTTTCTATCGCACTGGAATAAGAAAATAACTTAAAAGTATTCATTTTTTGGGATTAAAAAGTAGGCACTTTTTGACGTATGGAGTATGTTCATTAAAATGCATAGAATGTAGTCAAAAAATGACTACCTCAGAATTACCGTGTATTCTGTAATAGCGTTTCGAATGCAGCTTTCCTTCAAGAGAATTGTATATAATCTATATGCCATTTACATGATGCCCATACATTTCATAACAATCTTTCCATAGATTACTTTGAGAACTAAGTACATACTGAAATTCGTAACAACCAAAAGGCTCATGTAACCGTTTTTGATTTATCGGGATTCGGTAAGGATTTCTCCATTAACAATCAAACCTTAGCGAGCATTTTTCTATGTCCGAAACATGGAAGTACGCCCAAAACCGGCGCACTTACCCTGGCTAGTCTTCTCGAGATTTTTTTCTCGCTAGAAATTTTCCACTTCCATTCCAAAACAGAACGGACCAGTTGCTTCCTCTGATTGTGCTACTACAGCTACTTGACAACCTTTCGATAGTAACAACTGCTCTAGTGCTCATCTCTCTCGAACGTTCCGTAAATTTGTGTATGTTTTCATTTCTGGTTGTTACACACGTCCTCTCAGTTTACATTTTTCTTTTCTCCAAATAGGTAGTTGGTACCTCCAAGTAGAGGTATTTACATCAAACGATGGCGTCGGGTCGGTTGGGACCATCCGCTCTGAATTAATAAGCGTCGTTCTCGTGGTATGTGCACATTCCACCACGCCAATGGTAGATGTATTGTAGGTACATAGATCGGTGTGTTGTGAGAGTCTCTCGCTCGCTTGTTTTGAATGAACCGCACGGCCACGGCGGGCGCTCAGGAAGGCAAGCGTGCGTCGTACGGCGGCCGTACGGACGGGTAGAATCGGATCAGTTTTTCCTACAACTTCGCCCGAAGCGGTTGGTCCATTCAATATTAGCGGCTGCGCTCTTGCGTGCAAACGTGCGATCCGAAATTCTTACTGGTCCATGTTGATGTTGATTGCCTACGGCGGGTTTGGTAAATAAATTGAAGTTACACTACGCGTCTGTTTTGTATTTTGAAATCAGTGTGTGAGTGTGTATTCAGCGTAGTTTGTGCTATGTTGTGAAACTAGAATCTTCAGCAAAGCGATTTCGATTTGGGTACCTTATCGTGGATTGATTGGATGTTATTTATTTGGGAATCTCAACATCTCAACGAAGATACAGCGCAATTTGATGATCTGAGTGTGTGTTGTAAGGTTTCATTCCAAGGAAAAGAAACGATTCAAGTCGAGTGCAACGAACCATACACAGAGAGGAGTTGTGAAGTGAAAAGTGAATGCCTTTCCAAGAGGGAGAAAAGGCAGCAACGAAAATCGGTCATAGAAGAAGCATCGGAAGTGCGTGACGGTTTTTGCCTGCTGCATTTCGTGTTGACAGAGCAGGGGCTCACCGGGGCCTGGCTTTAGTGAAGATACAAGTATTATGAAAAGCAGACACAGAAAATCGTAAGTTCAAGGATACGGTCGGCTGGAGCTCCCTTACAAGTGTACAGCAGAAACAATGTCCGTCAACTATGTGTTCAAAGTGAAGAAAGGAATACACAAAGTGATCTACGACAAGCTGTACTTCAACTGTTCCACGTTCAGAAAGATGCATTACGAAGTGAGTAAATTATAGTTTTATTTGAGCAACACATCCACTTTGGTTGACTGACAAAATCAGTATCAGTGCTTTATCTGTACCTCTACAACGACGCAGGACGGAATCGTAGACGTGACAGAGGGCTCTTCCGTGTCTTTATTCTTTCGAACTGATGAAACCGCACAACCGCGAATATCAGATTCTAAAAATAACAATTCGTTGTCCTCCTTTTCGATGCTGCCGTGGCTCTCTTATATGTATGTTTTAAATCTACTTGGCACCTGCCACTAGTGTCTAGTGCTGCTATTAAAGAACTGTTACAGCAGCATGAATCTCATAGTCTCACGATATGCGATGAGGAATGTGAAAACATAACAAGCGCAGCACCAGTGAAGATGATGGGTCATCGGAAAATTTTCGTCACGTTAAAACTACTCATTTGTTTCATCAGCTAATCAGAAACAGATTTAAAAATAGTTCCAGATTTGAGTCAGAACGAATGCTTGCTGGATGAGAATCAAGATTTGTGTAGAAGTACCTACCTCGAGGCTCACATCTGGCACATGTGTGTGCCGGTCTGTATTTATTAGTGGTAAATATTATGATTTACACAACAAACATGTTCAGCTGTTACGGTGGGCCCACTCATTTTCGGATCGGAAGGAGCTAGAGATTGAGTAAACAGCGGAAATAGTGTTCAGTCTTCTGCGACGCGAAATTAGACCACCGAACAACAGTCGTTCATCATATTACAGACCGGTTTGCTATTTACAGAAGTTCGAGATATAGATAATCGTTACATTTTGTGGTTGTGTAATAGTGCGTAAGTTGTAGTAGATTCCAAATACAGCATGGTCTGCTATTATTGCGTCAGTTTTATAAGCTGTTAGAGTATGTGACTCAGACTAATATGCTACGGTCGATTAAATTATTTATTGTCACTCATTAAGTAATTGTGCTAATTCAACTGGTGTACGTTATTAGGAAGTTATTAGAAAAGATGTTCATTAATATCCACTACCAAAATGTTGAAAAACTTACTTTTTAGAGTGATATCTTACGGGGGATGTGGAAGTAACTACGGTCTATAGGCTTCATGATAAGTCCATTCATGGAAGTAATTTCGCTAGGAGCACATTTCAAAAGGTTTTCTTTTAATTTTTTTTTTTTATTTCATTGTTAGATTTATTCTCTCCTTTGAATAAAAAATTCTTCAAATCAAATAAAAAAAACACCTTTAAAATACTGTAATGAAAACCATTCAAAATATTGTCCCATACAAGTAGAATACCGTGTCCCATACAAATAGAAACAACATTTCTTCCGCATTGACAAATCAGATATTATTATCGATTACACTGAAAGGCAATGTCACACAGATAGATCAACAATTGAAAACTAACAATTCAGCGCCAACATTAGATTAGGGCGAATCTGCTTTTGTATACAATGGCTTTCGTAGTCATTTTATCTTGAACAAAAAGTCATAAATGCAAATCAAGCATTCTTTAAGGAAGAGGAGCTTTATCTCTATCCACTCACATTTTCAGTTTGAAGGAATTGTATTCAACTTCCGATAAATTAGCAGACAAAGTGTTTGTTTACAAGAGCAGATTCACCCTAATCAAATGTTGGCGCTGAATTTACATTTGGCTAATAACATATTTCATAGAACGCCAACTTGGCCCAGCTACGTTTGTTATGTGTGACTCTGGAGTTTTTCTTCTTCTTCATTGCGGGGTGGCGAGACTGACGTTACAAGTGTCATTTATTGGAATTTTTGTGTATATCATCTGTTCACTGTTACAACCCTCTTTGGTCATTTCCTGAGATTCCTTTATGACCTTGAATCCATTGTAGGTATATAGTTTTGTTTGTTTTGTTCAATTTATCTATTATATTGTGAGTGATAAAAATGTCTTTTGTATTCCTGTTTTTGATGTTTGTTAGAGCCGACTTTGAATCAGAGTATATAACAACTCGTTTGCGTTCTTTAGTGTTCATTATGTCGATAGCCGTACTGATGGCCATTATCTCAACATTCATGATGGACATAGAATTGTTTACCCTGCTCTTCAATTATTCGTTATTAGACTCATACCGTATTCCAATACCACAATCCTCAGTCGTTTTCGACCCGTCAGTGTACATTTTTTCAAACTGACTGTATTTTTCATTTAGATAACTTGTTGTTATTTTTTTTTATTAATTCACTGTTCATATTTTTTGTTTTTATTCCCGGAATTTCCACTTGTATTGTAGTTTCTATTTTCCTACCTGTACTATATGTTAATTCTAAGGTATTATGTGTACGATAATGAGTCAATTTTATTAGGTCATTGTTTTGAAATATTGTGTATTCCAGGATTTTGTAGTTTTTCGGTAGCTCGTCTAGTTCTAGGAATTTTGATGTTAGTTGAGTAAACGGTTTGTCACTCGAGAGACGCGACGCGAGACAGGACAGAACACTTTTTGTTCTTACAAAACGTAAAAAGGGGGTTTAAATTTACCTTTTTAGTCGACCTGTTTCGGGCTAGATGTTGCCCATCTAAAGGACGATGTCCGACTGTCGAGTGGAATAAAACAATATCTTTTGAAGAAGAACTTCAAAAGATCAGCCTTCCGTTCTATCCCACACTGAACAACACTGTTGAACAACAGTAAGCAAACATGGATTTAAAAAAACTAAGCAAACCTGGACTTAAAACTTCTGCTTTACCTAACAGAAATCGTATGCCAAAAATAAACCCAAAATGAGCGGGAGATAGTTTCTCTCCCATGTAGGGGATTTAGGAGTACAAATAGACAGTTCGTTAGAACTATTTAAGCTATCGGTAGTATATGAGCACGATCAAGTGCACAATCTTTTACCAGTCAAGGTGGTGCATTGGTTCATGCCTTGACCTACCCCGCATGGGGATGCTTGGTAAAAGATTGCGTACCTGTTTTCGAAATACTACCTCACAATGCCCTCCGCTCAATTTCAAACTACTTCTATTCAATTTTCACCGCCTGCCGTGAGCTAACGGAACTATCAATACTTTCTCTTAACAACTTTGTTCTAGCAGAAATTGCTGTCTACTCCTAGAGCCTCATGGTGATGAGAAATTATTTCCTTCTCAAAAACAACATCATCACAGATCGTTACCCCGCGTATGGGAGAATACAAGGAAAGACTATATCAGTGTACTAATTCATGTTGCTCTATGTATAGGTTTAATGTTTTTTTTAACTTTATTATTAATTATTTTTAAATTTATATTAACTAAAGCTATTAGCCTGTGTGATGTTTATTTGAGTTTATCTTTGATTCTTAAGAATTGGTATTATTTTTATTATTAACCACTCTTCTGGTATTATTTCATCCAACCACACTTGGTTTGTTAGTTCTAGTATTTTAGTGAGTAGACTTAAGTTAATCTGTTTCAAGCAATAATATGATAATTTCCAGGAGCAGATGAGTCCTACCTTTCTTTTACAGTTTTCATCATCTGTTTAATGCTTAGGGGTGCCAAATCTGTTTCTTCTTCTACGTCATAGTTAGTAAGGTTAAGTATTTGGTTAGTATCTGTTTCTTCTTTAAAATTTAGTAAATTAGTGGTGTGTCAGGTGGTAGTGATATAAATATTATTGTTTGTTTAATGTTTTTAATTTTTATTGCTGTTAGTTCTAAATTTATGTCTGTCATTATTATTTTTTCGCATATTAATGAAGGATGTATTAGAATTCCTGTGCCTCCGTAGCCATCTGGTCTACAGTTTTTTACAAAAATATTATTGAGAAATTTGAATTTCTCGTCTGGCTTTAGCCAAGTCTCTTGAAAAAGGAATATGTGTATGTTTTTAGTTTTTATGTATGTTTTTATTGTTTCCCTTTTGTGTAGTGGTCTTTGCTGTGTATGTTTATTTAAGATATATTTAAATCACCTTGAAAGTAATGGTCCATGAATGTGCCTAGCAAAAATGGTATCACTTACTGTGGTGAGATTTGGTAAACGTTATTAAATTTTTGTATTATTGATGCTATTTCAATCAGCAAAACATCTGATTCTATTTTATTGTCACTAGTTTTGTCTGTAGTCTTTTCTAAAATTTGTTGTAGCTGTTTGGTTAAATTTTCTTGTTGAGTTTGTATTTTTTCTGCTTCTTTAACTTTGTGGGGATTATTTCTGATCACCTGAACTTGTTCGGAGTAGTTCTCAACAGTCGGGAAAATGCTTTTTTGTATTTTTGTTTTGTTCTTTCTTTTTAGTTCTTCAATGTTACTCGTTGTTATGTTTTGTATTAATGTTCTGTAGTCAAGTTTGGGTGTAGTCTTTTGATTTACTCGTTTGAAAGTTGTGTTCGTCGTACTTTGTTGTTCCAATTGTGGGAATTCAACGGCAGACTCTAGTTAAGCAAAGTTGTTGGAAGTCTTTATGTTTGGTTTTGGATAAAATGTTCAGCTTTCTGAAAAGTCATTTTATTTACGGTCATCGTTATGTTTATGTGTTCTCTTCTAACGCGTACTGGACATTCTTTGTATTTTGGGGGGTGATTTCCTCCACAGTTTCTACAATTTTTCTTTTGGTTTTCATCGCAATGTGTGTGTTCTTCTGTAATGTACTTGCCGCAGGTGATGCATGATTTTTTGCTTTTACAAGCCGTTTGTTTGTGTCCTAGTCTCCAACATGTCGTACAGATCCTAACGGTATAAATGTAGATTTCTGGTTTTTCGCGAATACCGTAGATTGAGACTGTTCGCGGTAGTTCTGGTCCTTCAAAAAAGATTTTGATAGATCTTGTGTCAATCAAACTGAGTTTGATACGTTCGATTCTTGTTATTTTTTTTATCTGAGATTGTGTTTAGATAAATTTTTCCGTGAGTGAAATAGGTACGTTCTTTAGTATGCCTGTTGTCTCAAGTAACATTCTTGGAATAAAAGCTTTATAAAGACTGGACTCGGACAAAATGAGACACATAAAAATGATCACCAAAAATTCATTTTAAACCGGACACTTCTGTAGTCCGCTTCGAACGACGGTTTGAGTGGTTGGACCCTGGAGTTGTCATCATGCATTTTGTATCCGTCAATTCAGTTTTCTTGGCACCAGTAGTTGGAGATGTTGAATAGGGATTTTGAAGAGTCGATCACACGCCCAAATATGGGTGCATTTGAAATCTAGAGTAAACCTTTTGTGATTATTTAAAATGTGAGGCATAATTTCATTAATTCATCAAAATCTCAGAAACAATGTGGAAAAAAATCAGAATTTTCATTGTGATGTAAATGTCAGAGCATGTAAAATCGCATTTAATTCCACACAAAGCAACAACTTGCATTAAATAGTTCTAACGAAGACGAGCTTTTGCATACAATATTATCGACAATGTATGGAATGTCCCAGAACTTTACATTTTTTATGTTTTGTGACGCTCCATTGCATGATGCATGTGCATGATATTGAACAGAAATTCACACTACTGCCTAGCCAAAAGTGATAAAGCCACCAGCTACCTGACCAATGGTTACTCGCTAGAGCACCCTCCAGGGTACTTATCTCCGCCAGCTACCAATCCTGGCTCACTGTCTCTCTGAACAGCTCCAAGGAGGGAATGAAGCGTTTTGCGAAGGTGTACTCATTTTATATCGTTCAATGATGCATATGAGAATTCCCTTACTTAATTTTAAGTCTGTAATAGCAACATCAGGGTGGCCACAGACTCGGGAAAATCGGGAAATGCGGGAAAAATGCGGGAATCCAAAATCATCGGGAAATATGCGGGAAAAAGTCGGGAATTTCACAATCCATCGGGAATTTTGGTCATATAGCAAGAGCCAGGCTCACACCTTTTTCAAATTGATAATTTGAGTAGCGTTTTTGTCATCTACTAAGTCCATCGATCTAATTGACGGAATGAAACTGTGTTTTTCTGCAAATCCAGCATTGCTGAACAAGATAGCTCAGTGCTTTATGGATGGCCCGAACGTCAATTGGAAGGTGGTCAAAGAATTAAGTGGAAAATCAGGGATTTGCAAGCCAGCCCTGGCTTTGAAGTCCTCAACATCGTTAGCTGTGGCTTGCACGTTATACAAAATTCTTTCAAGGAGGGGCAAAGACAAACAGATTGGCGTACCGCTTAGATCTGACTTAACGGCTATGACAAGTGAGGTTACGCACATAACGCTGGCTATTCCTTATGGCATTACTGTAAATTTTAGAAACATATTGTATCAGTCACCTTAAAGTCAACCGACTCTCAAACGGAGCATTTTGTCGGTATTCCGGTAGACGATAAGATGCTGGTACCGAAGCTGAATTTTGTGATCAAGTCTGCAGCAATGGTCGAGTCGTTTTTCAGGGAATACCAGACCTAATTTCCTATAGCTCCGTTTCTTTTCGACGCTTTGACGGGACTCCTTAGAGCCGCTACGAAGAAAATTGTCAAGCCCGAACGTCTGACAGTCAAAGCAAAATTGGTCATTGAAATATAATTGACGAAAAGCATTTGCCAGCCTTTAATGTAGAAATCGGTTTTAGCTCTAAATAAACAATCAAAAACATCGAGGAATTTACAGAGATTTCCGACACAGATCTTTTTACTGGGGTTTTTTGAAGAAGCTACTCAACAAAACTCCTTTCACAAACCCTTTAACGCGTTACGTCACCCGCATCAACTCTGATGTTCACTTCACGGATATAGTTGAAAAGCGTCTGGAGCTGTGTCTAAAATCGTTCGTAGATAAATACTATCTGAGCGCTGTAGTTGCTAACAAAGTAAAAAAAGAATTTGGGTAGCTGTGCTCAATGCCGTCTTCAAAGATGTTGCTTGCCGGAATCCAGAGATAAGAACAGCGTTTGGACAAATTTTGGCTAGAACTGCTTGGTCATTCCAAGAAGAAGCTGCCAAGTTTGACAGCATTTGTTAAAAAGTTGCTCATCCTGTCGCAAATGCGATAAAGCAAGGATTTTTAATAAATGAAGTGTCTGGTGGAGAACCAAACTGAAAAGAGTTTGGTAGCTCAGAAAATTGTCTACGAACTGTCAACGAAGTTGAAATCATGAAGTCCTTTATACAATATGCACGTGCATCATTTTCTGATTGAAAACCTCGAATACTGTACTATTTTTCTTCGATGTTTATGCGTCTATAAGCATCAAAAATGAAAATCAATGACTTATATAGAGCGATCTTTGTTCTCTTTTGCAAAATGAGAGATCAAAGCAGGTTACGCAATAATCAAGAAGCCCGATTTGCAGCTGCCATCTGTCATTTTTTCTTTGTGAAACAAGTCAGAGTTTCAAATTGAACAATTTCTTCAGAAACTTCAAACATATCTTATAATTCAATTTATATTAACTAAACACGAAAATATCCCAGTCGGGAAAATTAAGTAAAAATGCGGGAATTTTTAAATTAAGAGAGTGTGGTCACCCTGCAACATACTTGGAACTTAGTAAATCTATTCTGAAAAACGAATAAGATAAGACATCACCTTATATTTGCGTTATTTTCAATAGTTTAGTGTTGAAAATCAATACCCTAGTAGCACCCTTGTTGCTATTTGGTTGAGAAAACATAAATGTGACTTGTTTAGTCAAAATCAAGTTGTTACAACTAATTATGATCGTACTGTGCTGCTTGGGTAGTTTTCAATTTTGGAATCGACACGTAGAAATAGGTATTTCTGATCGATTGGGGTAAACATTTTGAAAATGTTTGGAGAAACGACTGAGGTATTAACGCTCAAAGCCTGACCCCTTTTCGTGAGGGTCGTAATTGTTTTTTTTTTTGTGTAAATAGTACCCCAGTATAGAAAACAAAAATGTAGTCCTACGTCAAAAGGTCGAATTTAAGGACTTGGGTATGGGTATACACAAAATCGGTATGTTCTTTTAAGGTAATTCTTTAGCGTAAAAATTTTCACCCAGCAATAATAGAGATTTAAATGTGTCGCACAGTGCTCATTTAAATAGATCCTGATTGCTTATAGACTAATGTAAATTGGCCAGCAAACACAAACATTACGTACAAATACGGTTAGCTTTGTTCGTCATACACAACAACAAGAAAATTGATTGCACAAACATCGACTGATTCCTTTCATCGGAGGTAACCTTCCGCATACCTTTCTGTGCGGGCTGAAGTTCTGGGTTGGTTGCGTTATCATCCAGAACGATAGTAGAGGTTCAATTGAAAGATTCTCCATACCGAGCCCATCTCACGCAATCATCGCAAAGTATAGGATGAGGGCATTATGTCGTCACTCCGCGACGAGAGACTTATTCTGCCTGCGAGTTAATATGTATAGGGTGTGCGCAACGACGATGCGGTACAAAGAAATGATGTTTAAATCACAAGCTTCTAACGAACTCTATATGGTGCAAATTGCAAATGGCCCACATCTTTCATTTCCATCGAATAAACAACGTTTGTCAGAGGGAAAAAATACTGTAAACAACAACACCCGCTTGCATCCCTTGACGGTTGACAGGCAGGTGATACGGATCACGTAACTTCGCGCCTTCTATTGATGAGCCGTATTGAAAGCTGCATTATCATCGACTTGCTAATGGACCGTTAAAGTGAAACGGGCCGGAGATTGGTTGTAGCATAGAACACAAGTTTGCTGTGCTTTTTAAGAGTTATGTGCTATGGAGAATTTGCTGAGCAATTGCCATTTGTTGACTCTGGTCCGGTTCACCTTAACTTGGTATAATCTAGCTGTTATTGAGTTGTGTCAATATTTTTCACCATGATAAATTGACACATATTGCCAACGAGGGTACAGGGATTATGATCAATTATGAATAGTACGCACCAACGACTTTGCAATAACACATGCTATATTTTTTTAAACATGGAAGAGAGGCTTTGTGCGTAATTCACGCCCATCTTCTCGAATAAATCATTATCTTTCGTTCGATTTTATTTATTGACCCTTTGGAAGCAGCTGGATGGTCAAGAAGAAAATATACATTTTTTGGCTCAGAAAGTATCGGCGCATCGGTCCCAGGTTAAATGCATCACCCCTCAAAACATAACTCACAACGAATAACCCTTCTGTCAAAATAATACAACGAATTAAAACAAAGATTGGAGTACCGAAAAGTGATGGTGTAAGGGCTTTCAAACAGTAAGCCAATTTAAATCTTTAGCTTCCTATTGATTATTGTAAGCACTAAAGTCGACAATGATACTTTCTACGATCAACTGAACTGAAATCAAAGACCTAATCATGTCGAATAAACTGTAGGTACACACTACCAAAATGTCCTGTAAATTTCCGTCCCCTGATACCGACATATGCAAGCGTCCTTTAGCACATAAGAATGAGTTGAAAGAGATGAGAAAATAAATTCAATCAGACATATTTTTTGTCGAATTGCGTATGTATCAGTTGCAGGGGACATCATTTTACATGAAATCTTTGTTTACGTTCCCGGAGTTTTTACAAACATGAATTACGTCTCGTGTGAAATTCATAATTTTTGAGTGTGTAGGTTAAAAACAGGTAGGCCATGAGAAGGAATACAGGTAGTAGGCAAGTGTCGAAGAAAAAAAATATTTAGCACGAAGTCATAGATTTCGCCACCTCCATAAGCATGGCCATTCATTGACCCCTGTTTCAGTACTGCCATATACCTTTAGACAAACAGAACTCGATATATACAGAAAAAAAATAATGAATTTTAACAGGTGCGTAAAATTTCCCCTCGTTGAATTCCAAGCCAAAGGAGTAGTAAACAACAAAATTGCTTGCAATCTTTCATTCGCCATACAACAATGTTTGCAATCTTTCATACAACAGGCTAGATTCGGGCGTTTTCTGGCTTTAGTTTACATGAAATATCGCATTATTTTCTGCCAAATCTAGCATTCCCTTTATGTGCTCTTATGCACAACACAGAACATTCAATGTTTCTTTTTATTTTGGAGACTACATTCTGATTGATGGATGGCATTGTTTAACCATGTTTTGTATGAGAACCTATCGAAGAGTTAACGTCAACTCGGATCATTATCTACTAATGGTACGAATGCACCCATAGCTATCCGTTGCAAACCACATTTGCTAAAATTACGAGAAAGTGCCACAGTTCTTTCTTCTTTTAGCATTTCAAGCTTATTGCTTTCACAATTCGCTTATTGCTTGCTCTCAACTTAGTGCTCTAAATGCACTTCCACAGTTATTAATTGAGATTTTTCGATGCCAGGTACCATTGTTGCATTAGTATGATTGTGTGGCAAGTACAAGCTGCAGTATCAGAATGGGAGAACGATGACAAGTCCGTGATAGAGGGTGTGGTGTGAGAAGCAGCGATGGTAGGCTTTTTAAGAACGGACCCCACCGACGAACATCTGAATGGTGCAAAATCTAAACAAGCAGACATAGTAGTGGGCATCCTTGTTATGAATGGCGTTAAAGAGGGCATCATACAACTGAAGAATTAGGAAGCAGTTGGAAAAATGGATTCCCGCCGCTATTGCTACTGTTCTGTAGTATTGAGAAATTGATCAGGTTGTTGATGAAATTTTGGAGACAGAACAACTGCCGGAAAATGGATTCAGCTGTTTTATTTTCAAGAAAGGCCAACCAAAAATATATCAGTTGCTACCTTCAAAATTAGTGGTAATCAAGTTTTTTTAAATGTCCGATTTAATAATATTTACCAAATTTGAATCGACCAACTTTTGACCGTCACACCTTTTATTGCGTTTAAAAAATATAAAAATTGCTGGACTTTCTCAAATCGATGGTAGAAACTAGCGAATGATCTATTTAACTAAGAGCATTCGCATGAAAGTATTGCTATAAAATTTTCACTCTTATGATATCGAAGGAATTCTCTTTCTTTTGGAAAAGTCCTGTAAAGTGACCCATTAAGCGGCACACACTCCTCTCGTCCATAGTTTTGGAGATCTCGTCCTACCAAATTTTCGTTTGAGTGATGGTTTTGGTCACTGCTCTCTGTCTTTCTCTCTGTCTCTCTGTCTCGCTCTGCCTTTAGTTTCCTCTTCATGATTGCCCAATATTTCTCTATTACCCTATACTGGGGACAATATGGAACAAACTGGACCACGTTCAATTCGCGCCTTGCTTTAATGAAAGCTTGCTAGATCTGGCTAAAACATATCGATCAAGATCGTTGGTGGAATGATTGGCAAGTTGCTTCTTTTCGGGTTTATCTTTTTATCGGTGCTATACACTTAATTGTTTGTCCCAACCTGTCGCCGAGTAAAAATGTTGTTCAGGTAGTTGCCCGAAGCCACCCTTTCTCGAATTATTCATTGTCCATAAGAAGACATCCATCGAGCTTTATCAGAAGCTGGATGTACAGCTTTCCAGCACGAAGTACTCTAAATTCACCTTCAATCCAACATTTGAAAAAGATTCCAAGGAATTCAAAACAAAATTTTATTTGAAAACGACATGATGTACAATGTTGTTAGTTTTGAAAATAACAAAATATTTATTAAATACATACATATTTTTTATTTCGTATTTAGGGGTATTCATAAACCTCTAGACTTTTGGGAGGAGGGGGGGGGGGAGTTTACCAAAGTCTACGGTCCATACTAAATTTCAAAAAATTGTATGGAGAAAAGTCTACGAGGGGGGAGGAGAGGGTCTGAGATTTAAACTGGCCCTTACACGGAAAAAAGCCCAGATCCGTGAACTGCAGTCATGAATTCAAGAACAAGCAAAAATACACCGTGAACTTATTCATGTAATGATGAACTAAATCACGTTTTTAGGTAAAAATCCCGAAAACGTGAACTAGTTCATGGTCCGTTTTTATTTTCGGGAACGCTTTTGTTTCTGTGTACGTGACATTTGGCATGCCCAACACATGGGCTGGAACCAACGCCAACGGCTATACCGCCTTCCGAAGGAAGACATGATTAGAGATTTTTCATCTCAGAAAATCCCAACTGCGCTGACTAGAATTGATTATTTATCAGTGATTATTTAAATTATAAAAAGTAGTTCAGCATCATTCCACTGGCTATGGTGGATGCTGAACATAAGTTTAAGTACGTCAACATAGGAGAAAAACAAAGCATTAGTGATGGAGAGGTATTTACCGATTGCTGTTGGGGAATCTGATACAAGATCTTTGGCTGCTGAGATGCCTGTTTCGGCAAGTTGTATGGCTCATCTGACGCGAGAACGATCAGCTGCTCTTGAAAAATTCTGAAAAAAAATTCTCTTCATATGACTGCTCAAATTTGTTATTCAAGTTCCTTAAAGCCACCGAGTATTTGTTATACAAGGCAGTCTGGACAGACCACAACTTCTCATATGATGGTTTTTTACGCTTCAAATTACACACTGCTGACTTTGGTTTCGCACGAATATGGATTTCCGGAAAAAACTGACGCGGGTGATCAAAGCAACAATGGATCGAGTAATGTGTGTCATCCGAGTATCAGGGAATCTCGGAAAGGGTTGAATTGTCGTGTTTTTGTTTAACATTGCACTGGAGGGTGTGATTCGAAGAGCTGGGATAGACACGAGTGGCACGATCTTCAGGAAGTCTGTCCAACTATTTGGCTTCGCTGACGACGTTGATATCGTAGCACGTAACTTTGAGACGATGGCGGAAACGTACATCAGACTTAAGGCTGAAGCTGGTAGGATTGGGCTTGTGATTAATGCGTCGAAAACAAAATACATGAAGGGAAGAGGCTCACGAGAAGACAATGTTAGCCTCCTAGCACGAGTTCAGATCGACGGTGATGAAATCGAGGTAGTAGACGAATTCGTGTATCTGGGCTCACTTTGGACTCCGAAGGACGCTAAGATCGAACAAAGTTCGCCGAACCACAAAGTTGACCATTTACAAGACATTCAGTAGACCGGTAGTTCTCTACGGCCACGAAACATAGACATTGCTAGTGGAGGACCAACGCGCCCTTAGAGTCTTTGGACGGAAGGTGCTGCGTACCTTCTACGGTGGAGTGCAGATGGAAGACGGAACGTGGAGGAGGCGAATGAACCACGAATTGTACCTGTTTATGGGAGAACCTCCCATCGTACACATCGCAAAAATCGGTCGACTACGATGGGCTGGGCATGTCGTAAGAATGTCGGACGAGAGCCCTGTGAAAATGGTTCTCGGAAACGAACCGACAGGTACAAGAAGAAGAGGCGCGCAACGAGCAAGGTGGATCGATCAAGTAGAAGGCGACCTGCGGACGCTCCGCAGACAGCGAGGCTGGTGAGTTACAGTCATGGACCGAATAGAATGGAGACAACTTCTGTGTATAGGAGAGGCCACGCCGGCCTTGGTCTGATTGGTAAGGTAAATATGACTTGGTTTCGATCCACTTGGTTTTTCAAGTTTCAAAATGGGTGATTGTACGTTGGGATCAAAATCAAACGTTGAACATCGGAACTGGTACTATTGTAATTTACCCCGTTATTATCTTGAAAATACTTATTACTTAACTATCTATCAAAATCCCTTCTAGATATTCATCGGATGAGGAATTGCAAAGCAGAATTATACACTCACTTTAAAGTATACACTTCTTCAGGCGATCGGGATTTGTTGGGTCCCACAACACCGGATGTTGCTCCCACAGCTCAATCAAGCAAAATTTATTTTCCTGATACATTTTTGCTTTAAAAATACTGCGAAAACACAAACTAGCAAAACATTCAAACGAACTATCAAAAAGCTTCGACCAACGAACAATGAACTACTCCGTCCGGATGGAATAGTTCATATCCTACTACTATAACATAAAAACTAACGCTAGAGTGTACACTAGGAATGGGCGATGTCGATGCGATTTTGACAGAATCGATATTTTTACCTCGATAAATCGTTTTTTTTCATCTGATCTTTTCTGTTCGATGTTTGACAACATCGATTTTTTAAAAGATGAAATCGATGTTCTATTAATTTTTCCAAATTACTGAAAGCAAGAAGCTGATTGATATCGATCAACCCTTGCAAAAAAGAATATGTAACGCACAACGGTGTTTTTAATATTTTGACAGTTTTCACTGTAGCTCAGCGCCCAACTTGATTGGTCTTCCTCATATACTAGTTGGTATTGACGACACCGTTGATTCACGCACAGACTGACAGTTGTTCATAGCAGTTTTCATAGATGCGAACAAAATGAAAAAATCCGACTTGTTTCCCGAACAGGATAACATGTGGTTAAGACATTTTCCTGCAGGAGTCAAGGTGGGTTGATGCATATATTCTGCTGCTGTAGTTATGTATATATAAACGTGTATGCTGTTATGTATTCACAAACTTGCAAAAACTTGTCAACACATGTAAAATATTTATTGCAAAATGGGATGACTGTGATCTGTCGTATAAAATCAAATTAACAAAAATAAAAAATAATTTTGTTTCAATATAGTTTTTCAGCTGAATGTCATTTTCAAAACTGTCTTAACTGTTTACTTTTGTTCAACTTCTTTTCTTATGCCAGTTTGTTGATCCTTTGGTTCTTACGTCAACAGGCCATTCAATTCCAACGGACTGGATAATTTGAAAAAAAATGTGGCTGTGTTCTGGAAATCATTTTTTTTTTCAATTATAACGGGTTTTAATTTTCCTATCAATTGCTTGATATAGTGATTCTTAAAGAAAAAGGTCATATGCTTTGGTTTTTGAGATGACCTGGTAAAGTTGCTCTTGAATAATTCCTTGACAAAGATTATTACTATTTGTTTAACGATAGGCCTTTTATATAAAAAATAAAAACAGAACGAGGAATTTTCCACTATCCACCACTGGTTTCTAGAATGCAAATATTATTTAAAAAAATCGGTTTTTACCAAATCGATCATTTACTTCCGATATTATCGTGGATCGATTTTTTAGATTTAAAAAAATCGATGTGGCTGCATCGATTTTATTTTCAAAAATGCCCATTCCTAGTGTACACATGACAACGGGCACGGCTCCATATCATAGCGTAGAACTATCGCTTGCAAGTTATAACTATGAGCTATCGCTACATGTTTCCTGCAGGATTTCCTTAAAAAAGATGGAGGGCAATGAGAGGAAGTGTAAATAGATCCAAGGATTAGACCAATCTAAGATTTCTAACAGATCTACACTGGAAGTTAATTTTAGTTTATACTACAAAATCGATGGTTATACTCACAAATCCATTCGTTATTTTCAGCAACGAAACTGATTTGTACTTATTATGAAGGTACATTCGTAATTAATGGCACACACGCAGCTGTCAAAAGCACGAAGCTTTTGTTGACACAAAAAGTACATTCTTACATCAAACGTAAACAATACAAAGAGCTACGAATATTTGGTCACAAATTAAAAAGAAACGTCTTTCTGGTGGATGCATGAAGGGCTGACAGATCTACTTTATCGACACAAAATGTAATTGACAAAAAAGTAATCACGTGGAGTTGTCCACCAGTGTCTTGCCAATGTTTCTGACATGGGATTCGAACCTGAATTTTTGGAAAGTGCTGAATCTAAATCCGTGGTTGATCTCACTAGGCCATGCTGACTCGTGAGATCAAGTTTGATTAATGAGCATGAAGTAATAGCTCTCGACAGGGCTCTAATTTTTATTTTGAGATAGATAAATTATTTTCATCCATACCAGCAGCAAAACCATCATGCATGAGTACGGTATTGAAGAGAAGCAGCGATTGGCTGGTCTTTACGAAATTCATTTTGTGCATTTTACAGAAAGGTGTAATGATAGCATTTCACCAGATAAAGAGCATTATGAAAGTGTCATACAATATACAAGACATTCGTTCTATGTACAAAATCCATCTTTACGAAACGCGTGAAAGCTACTTTACGAAGATAAATTTTCAGTGTAAGTTGTCACCAAGCTAAGATTTAGATTTAGATTAGTCATAATTTTACGCACTATGTATCCATTTAATCGAATAAGGTGGAGTATTTCTCAGTCGTATTCGAAGCAAGCAACTTGATTTTATTTTGTACAAGTTCGCTGAGTATTAACGACGATCGACGATTGAAGTATTACTCTATCCTAGTTACTGAGCTTAATCAAACTGGGCTGATTTTTGGCACACAGTTCGCCACTCGAAAAGTTGGTTCGGCGAACCGACGAATTACTTATTGCTTACACACGGTCAAACATAGCATCAACTTCTTGCGAGCTTGAAGTCGAAGCTACTCAAACATTTGTACGCGTGTGTAGGTCGCTTAAAGCAGACCTGCAAATGCTTCATACATGATTTTAAGAATTTCTGCTGATAAAAACAAGGCAGGGGAATGTCCATGCCTGATGTGGTGTCAAATTCATAACACTGTCACCTTCTGCTAAACACGCTGCAAGATGCTTAACCAATCTCGAATGTTTAAAAAATCTAAAAATCTTAGTAAATACAAATGGATGATATCAGCCTCCAATCGTCCAACTATGTGTTCAACGATAAACAACTTACAACCAACGTCAGGTTTGTTTATCTATGTCCCATTCCTAATCCTCGTTTTATCACATTCCTGGATCTTGGTGTCGAAACGTCACCGAACCTTTTTGCTCAGCCAATCAAAAGTCATCGCAGTCAGGCGGATTCTCTGTGAGCTGGCTGCTGTTCAAGAGAGAACCGTACCTACAGTTGTATGTTTAGATTGCGATAAGCGAAGGCAGAGTTCCATTAATTCTGTTTGTTATTTGTTTCCGTTGGGCCTTTTTGCACCACAGCTTACCATTTTCATTGTTTTGGGTTACAAACAAACAGACGATGTCAAGGTGTGTGAGTGTGTTATGGCTTAATTATTTTATCACTAACTTTATCGTTTACGTTAATGTTTTTTGATTTCCGCAGATTGTACAGTGCAGTTTCTTTAGGGACTCGATCGCGACCGGTTGACAGTTGGAAGAGCCTGTTGTGTCCGTCTAATATAAAAGGTGTAGTGATTGGTGACATGAAGTTGACGCTGAGAACGTTCTGGCCGACAACTGACAAGATTTCCAGCGGTTTGCTGAGCTACGTTGCGGGCAAGGCTAGTACCACACTTTGATGATGAAAATTCGTGTGTCGTGGAAAGCATGTCAACTTAAGAATTCTGGCGTGGGTTGTTGTAAAAATCGTTGATGAATTATTAAAGTTGTTGTTTATTCTGCAAAAGAGTAAAATTATATAATTTAGACAGCAGTGTAATGCAGTGAGTGAATATTGTCGCATAGAAGTAGATGACGTGTAGAGACAAAAAAATAGATATTATAGATAAAGGTGATAAGCTAAGATAAGTTCATCATATGCTTTAAATCCCCACGATGGTGGTTTTTTGATGCCGGCATTTCAAGCGTGGATAATCCATCTACAATCTAATCGTCGATGTTATCCATTATTTTGGTGGCCGAACAGCAATGACTAATGAATGATAAATGAAGCAAGAATTCAGTACATTCAGTACTTCTGATTGACAGACTTTTGGAGGATTGTGGTGTGACTAATGTTTCGTGTTATCAAACGTTGTTCAGTAAACGGGTATCAGTTTATTCAATCAGTTCAATAAATTACATTCACCGGTAGCACGCGGCACGTGAATTCCATACCGATACTTATAATGCCAAATATATCTGGAAAATAATCAACGAGGCCACAGTAGCAGCCTAGGATTATAGTGTCCTTTCATGGTGGTTATTTACGGCACTTTAAATCACATACTCGCAAATCCTGATAATTGTTAAAAAATGTGAGCTCACTTGATTTCAATCAGTAAAAAGGGAGCCTAAAGTATCTGACTATAAATCATAACTGCTGAATAAAATTAGGTAAATGTTTGAAATATCATCTTTAACTACGAAAATAATGTCATTGTTGAAACTATCTAAAGCCTGTCCACGATAAATTTCGGACACCAAAATATAGCAGCAAAAAATGTACACGTAATTCAACGTAATTCGTTTATTTCACAATAATAGAGTTATATCTAAATAAGAAACAGTTGATTAAGATGTTAATCCTTCTCTCTGTAAAATTCTATAACTTTCTGTGGTACACCCGCCATCAGGTTTTGGACAGTGTCCTTAAACATGCCCGCTGTTACGATTCTCCATCTTATCTAGAAGTCATCGGTACCATTTTCTTTCTTCTTAGGTTTGAATTAATTTCCCCTTAACTAGAGCCCAGTACTTCTCTTTTGAGCAAAGTTCTGGACAGTTTGGTGGATTGGCTGTTTTTTGCACGTATTTGACCTCTTGTAGCTTATGCCGTTCCACGACGGAATTCGCAAAGTGACAAGAAGCCACATCAAGCCAAAACAGAGCTGGAGAGTCGTGGCTTCTGATATACGGTAAAAACCGCTTTTGCGGTTCTTTCTAGTAAGGTCTGTATCCGCAATAATCCGGACACCTCAAAACATGAATAAAACATAAGTTTCGCATCATATTTCCGTCGTAGTTGTTTATTTCAGATTCATGGGATGTGTTTTAACAATTCGTGAAGACAAAACATAGTTATTCGGTATTTGCATAAAATTTTCGAACTTTGCGCTTAACTCCGTCCGCTTCATCAGAGCCCAAAATCTCTCGATTGGTCGTAGCTCTGGACAATTTGGCGGGTTTGAGGTTTTTGGTACAATGTTCACTTGATTTGCTTGGTATCACTCCATCACAGTTTTAGCATAGCGGCATGATGCCAAATCGGGCCTGAACAATGGTTTTTCTTTGTGACTTTTGATGAAGGGTGGCAATCGCTTCTGCAGACACTCTTTCTGATAGATCTCCTTGTTGATTGTGCCTGTAGTGACGAAAGATTTACTCTTTTTGCCACACGTGCAAATTGCTTGCCACACAAGGTATTTTTTGGGAAATTTCGAAGCCTTCTTCGTTCTGAAATGCTCAGTTGTAGCAATCTTGGCATATCAGAAAAAAAAGCCAGCCCTGCAAGCTGCTTAAAATCCTTCAGGACATAAGTTTCATCGTCCATAACAACGCATGAAAACTTCGTCAAATATTCGCAGTACAAACGTCGAGCCCGTGATTTTGCTGCCAAGTTCTGTTTGTCGTTGCGGTTTGGAACTGTTTTTACGTTATACGACTTAAGTCCCGTTGTTTTGATTTTTGGACAAAACCAGGCGACATCTCTATTTTACGAGCCACCGTTCGAATGGAGAGATTTGGGTTTTTCGTTAATATCCTTTTCACCTTTCGGTCCATGACAAGACGAAAGCGTCCAATGTTTTTGTCACTTCTCGGCTTCCTTTCCACCGTCAAACGTTCCGAAAATGATTTTAGCACATCGTGAACAGTGGATTTAGGCAAATCCAATGTTTTTGCAAGGTACCGTATTGACAAGTCAGGATTTGCCGTACGCCCGTATAAAATTCGCTCGCGCACTTGTTTTTCTTTCGTCGCCATCTTGAATACTAAACATGCAATGCAAACATCAATCATAGTCTTTTTCATCATAGACTCTCAGCTATACCTCGGTGAAATTTTTCATTCCTAGGTGCAATATTTCAAAAGTTACAATGATTTGAAGGTGTCCGGATTAATGTGTATACAGACTTTACACATCCTTATTGATAGTGCCGGTAGAGACAAAACTTTAAGTTTTTCGACCACAACTACATGTGGCCTGTCAAATCAAATACTTCTTCGGAAATACTCGGCAACTGCGTTCCTTTGCATTGCGGTGTAAAAAGCAAGACCCGGAAGCTGTTTCTAGTCTTCAAGTACGTATGGTTCGTCGTCCATTATGATACAAGAAAATGTTTGCAACAAAATTGGCGTAAAGCTCCTTAGCACGACTTTTTGCAGTGAAACTTTGCTTGTCATCACGGTTGAGGCACCTTATTCACTTTGTACGCCTTCAGTCCTTGCCTCTGCTACTCTTTTTGTACGTATGATTTTGGCTTCCCAACTTTACGAGCCACATTTCGCACAGAAAGATTGTTTCAGCGATCCGTGAAGTAATTCAAAATCTACTCTGAAAGACAACTGGCCGAAATTTAACGGGCACAGGCTTTAATAGGGTGGTTTAAAGTATCGATCTAGCTCCACCCTACTCAATGAATTCTTAATCAGATCCTGACTTTTTACCCAAAATTATCGTCAGACAAGTTACGATAATACCCAATGAGCTGTCTGAGTAACTATGACGAGAGATGAACCAGCCCGAGGCTAAAAATCTCGATAACCAAAGCAACATAACATGTTTCATTATTTTAAATGTGCGTCAGTAATTGCTTCTCGCCAACCAGACGACAAACATGAACTGAAATGCATCTCAGATGTCAAATGTATTGTTAATACATACGTTACTGATCAAATAGATTATCCAGTAATTGAACAACAATGGTCGCATTCGTTTGATATTTAGACCCTTAGTGAAGATAAACAACAGTTAAAGAAATTATCTCCGTTTCCAGTTAATCCAATTAGTACCATTATCGTAACACAAATTTCGGTGTACTTATTGTGCAACTTCCGTTCCTCGCTAAAAACCGAAACATCGAAAGTACATTATGCATACTTCGCTCTGCGACGATGGCACAACGATGATAGATGGCAACAACTCGACTTTGATTTCGGAACGTTTACTTTCGCCGCTAAATTGTATTTAGCTTGGAAGACAATTAACTTCCTCTGCACTTACATCATAGCGAATACAAAACTGGGCTGCCATAGTCGAAGTTAAACGACTTGCGCCGGCTATCGGTGATCATTGTTTATCTATTATTGACTTATCGATCGACCAACTGGGGCAATATACAGTGTGGCAATTCATCAAAATCGGAACAACCAATTATCCGCCAACAAATTGGCAATCAATCAGTCGACCTGTCAAATGGCCGAGATTGCGTCATTCTCTTGGGCAGGCACCTTGAAGAAAATCACTTTTGAATTACAGTATCTTTCCGTTTTTCGCAACACACGATTATTGTGCATTCTGATTTTTTCAAGATCGATTCTTCTTTCTAATTTAAAAGTCCTCTCTATTTGGTATTTGATATTTTAGGGAAGAATATTATATTATTGCACTTATTTAACCCAACATCAACATCAATAATGCAAACAATCAACATCAATAATGCAAGATCGCATTTATTCGACAGTTGTCAACTAAAAAAGCGGTTAATTACACAGATAGAATGAAACATTTAATTTTCTAATGCCTATAGAGGGAATACTAGATTTGTCAGAAATTAATGGGATGTTTCATATAAATTTATGCCCCATAACGCCTGAATCTATAAATTGGCCTGTTGTATGAAAGATTGCTAACATCGTTATATGACGCATGAAAGATTGCAAACAATTTCGTTGTTTACGCCTGTAATTAAACGAGGGGAAATTTTACATGCCTGTTAAAATTCATTATTTTTTTTCTGTTTAGCTTTAAAAATATATTGCTGCGTCACCAATGCAATAATGCTACTCTAGCAATGGTTTGTGGCTTATCGAAAGATATGGCATTAGTTTGATCTCTTAAAATTTTGATGTGAGTAAACGGACGTCATATAAATCCTCCGTGATTCTTAGGTAATCGTTACCAGATTTGATAGTGTCAAAAAAATCCGTTTGTGTCACTTTGAAATACCGTGGTGATTCTTTTGCGTGCAACGCCAATTTAAAGTCCTTTTTTTATAGGCTTATGAATCAAGTAGAGCGGACTTTCTATTGACGATTCTAGCTGAGAGACGAAGAAATCATTCTAAAACAAATGCAGAAAATAAACGATTTAATTTCGATTTCGCCAAAACTACTCAATGACGTTTAACCTATAAAAAAAAATGGTTGAAACACTTCAAAATGTTCACTCCAAAGTATTCAGCACCTGAGACATTTTATGAAGCTGTATGTAATCTATAATTAGAACTGCCAATATTTAGACATTAATCTCTTTGCTTACTTCTGGTCTATCGGCACATACCTTTAGCAACGAGCATTAGACTCAGAAAAATTCATAGCCATGGGATAAAGTTCCCAATTGCAGGGACTTTTTAAAAGCATGCGGATTGCTTTCCGATAAAAAATTTTTTTTCTTCAGCTCCGTTATATGTACATAAACTAACAATATTGTATTATAGTCACTAGATTCATAGTCTGGCGGATAAAACGACGGGAGCCAATTTGAACTGTCACTTGGCGGAGCCAATCGAGCATGTCTCAAGTAATTCATGTTAAGGGCCTAAAAGCCATTTGTAAACAATGACTTTAAATATCGATTTCTCTTGACTCTTAAATCACTCTCGTGAAATGAAAGCAGCATTTGGTAGAAGAATGTTAGTTCTACCATATGGAGTAGCAGGATATAGTGGAATTCTTGTAATTCGTGAGAAATCAACGTTGTTTACAAATGGCTTATAGGCGCTTAACATGGAATACTCGAGATATGCTCGATTGGCTCCGCCAACTGACAGTTCAAATTGGCTCCCGTCGTTGTATCCGCCAGACTATGAATCTAGTGACTATAAATTGTATTAGTGCGATCCCATGCATATGTGCGAAGGCAAACTGAAATAGACCAGTTCACGATTTGCTGCAAACGTCAATTCCTCAACCCGCTCCATCGTTTTACCCAACTGCCCAAAACATGTCGATTGCTACGATCACAAACTCGTCTATTAGCAGGTTATGAGACAGACGTACACGACCGAACTTTTAGTTTGTCATTGATCTTTAGATTGGCAATGTGTATTTCTTATTTCATTTACTCTCACGCAAATGTTAGCCAAAGTGACTGTGACGACAAACAGGATGTTTAGTTTAAAAACAAACAAATGCAAGAGACAGCAGGCTTCACGTTATATTACCGGTGCGCTATATCCATGGTTAGCAAAGAAGAGAGAAAACATGGGCTCTCTCAAAAGCAACAGTGATGCCAAAGCTGCCGCTCAACAGCGAAGCATTCCCAAGTAACCACGAGGCTATAATATCATGCATATATAGGGCATATGCATTACGTCTAGTGCATCAAGGCATTCCAGTTTTACCAAGCGACACGATCGGTCGTGTTTTTCGCTCCCTCGCAGTAAAAGTTTTTTCTCCCGTTTTTCCCCTCGCCCGCTTTCTCGCGATTGCGTGTTCGGTTCGCGAAATATCACCTGCGCTTGCTCATCTTTGGTGGTGGCAAGACAAAAGCAAGCGCTGCAAAGTTCACCAAGTTTTTCTGCTCGACCTGTTGCCGTGGCAATGGGTCGAAAAATCAACACGTGGTGACATCCACGCCAGTGGCATCAGCTCCTGACGCCATTCCGAAACCAAGCAGCTCCAAGCGGCTGCGCCAAGACGATGCCGATCCAGCGGATCCTAACGCTCGACTATTAGCGAACAACAAATTTTCCATGCTCCCGGTACAGGAGGTGCCAAAGAAGGTAAAAGTCCCCCCGCTCTTCACCACATCAAAGGACGTCGCTGCTCTCAGGGCTGAGCTTGCAGCAATCAAAATTCAACCGCTTTTCAAGCTGTGCAGTACCGGCACAAAGATCGATGTGCTTGACGGAAGCTGACTACCGTGCTGTTGGTGCTCACCTGGTCACCAAGAAACATGAGTTTTACACTCACGACGCACCAGGAAACAAGCCGCTGAAGGTGATTCTGCGTGGCCTTCCGGAATGCACCCCGGAGGCAATCATTGCTGAGCTGCAAGCGGCGGCTCTGAAACCAGTGAAAGTGTTCCTGATCAGACGTCAACAACAGGGAAATCATCGAGACCAACTCTATCTGGTCCATCTGGAGAAGGGTTCCGTCACGATGGCGGACCTGTTGAAAATACGGGCACTTTTCAACGTGATTGTCGAGTGGGACCGGTATCGCCCGAGAAGCACGACGTGACGCAGTGTGGAAACCGCCTTGTGTTTGGCCACGGAACTCGAAATTGCCACATGAAACCACGTTGCGGCAAGTGTGCCGGAGCACACACTACCATGGATTGAGCCCCAATGGATGAAGGAACACCACCAAAGTGCGCCAACTGCGGCGCTAATCATGAAGGTAACAACCGAACTTGTCCCAAGCGTGCAGAGTTTCTGGCGATCCGCAAACAGGCGTCCACTAAGTCCCGGCCTAGGCAACGCCGTCCGCCACCTCGACTGGATGAAGAAAATTTCCGACGCTCCGGTACCAGGTGCCAAACCTACCGCCGATCCCATTAAATCACCGCCAAGCAAACCGCCCGTCAACTTCCGATCATCATCGTTTCGCCGCAGCCGCCGCCGCCCCCAACCCGACTCCTCCTCCAGGCTGGGGCAATCCGAATCGCAATACCTCCACGCAATCACCCGTCGATGGTCAGCTCTACGACCTCGGAGCAAAATGGTCGAGTTCGTGCAAGAGCTCTATCGCCAACTACGTTCCTGCCGCTCCAAGGAAGAACAGCTCAAAGCCGCCACATCCGTGACGATGACGTTCATCTTTAAGTATGGACCGTAAACGCACCATCAACATTCTTAATTGGAATGCTTGTTCCATCCGGAACAAAACTCTTGAACTCGGTGACTTCCTTAACAGGAAGGCCATCGACATCGCCATCGTCACCGAGACACACCTAAAACCGGAAATCAGCATCGTCATCCCAGGATACCGGATTGTGCGACTTGATCGTAGCGGCTCTAGTGGAGGAGGAGTTGCGATCGCCCTGCACTACAACATCAACTGCCATCTGCTTCCGAGTTTTCAGCTGCAGTCCATCGAAGCCATCGGAGTCGAGGTCGAAACTCCTGTCGGCCCAATCACCATCATCGCGGCCTATTGTCCCAAGCAAGCCAGTACCAACAACGGAACAACAACGGCCCTACGTAACGACATCCGTAAGCTAACTCGGAGGCAGGGGCAGTTCATCATCGCCGGCGACATGAATGCGAAACACGAAACCTGGGGGAACACCCGGCGAAATCGGAACGGAATTATCCTACAGGAAGACCTGGAAGAGGGACATTACACCGTCCTGGGCCCGGATACTCCCACCCGGTTGAGCCGATCCGGGGTCCATTCGACAATCGACATCTTCCTCACCAACATGGGAAACAACATCGCCCAGCCGATCGTTCACCAGGAGCTCAGCTCGGACCACTATCCGGTGGTGGCTGAAGTTGGGTCCTCGGTCAACCGGCATCGAATCACCAGACGGAACTACCATCGCGCCAGTTGGGAGAGATTCCGACAACATGTTGACGACAACATCGATTTCGACATGCACCTTGATTCCGTTGATGACATCGAGCGGCAGCTGCAGAGCATCGAGCAAGCTGATCTCCCAGGCCCGGGAACAACATGTACCGATGATTGATCAGGTGAGTGACTCTGTACCCATTGATAGACCCACTAAAGAACTTATTCAATTGCGCAACGCCATTCGAAGGCAATACCAGCGAACTGGTTTGCCAACGCTCAAACGTCACTGTAATCGAGTGACCAAAATGATTAAGGCCAGAATGGTGGACCTTAAGAATAACAATTTTGCCGGCAAGATCCGCTCTCTCCCAGATTGTGCTAAGCCGTTCTGGAAGATGACAAAAATTTTAAAAACTAAGCCAAGGCCCATTCCACCGCTGATCCCACTAGACGTCAATGACTCAAGGGATCGGTTGATAACACCTGCAGAGAAGGCTGATGAGATGAGTCAACACTTCGTCAGCTCTCACAATCTCGGTCAAAACATCGTCAGTCCACACGAAGCTGCCGTTAGCGCGCTTATAACTAACATCGACCAAAGTCCTAACGACTTCTCCGAAGATTTGGAGATCTCAGCTGACGAATTGTTGACTTATATCAAGACCTCTAAGAACATGAAGGCCCCAGGTTTCGACAGCATTTTTAACTTGGAGCTCAAGCAATTGAGCCCCCAGTTCTACAACCATCTGGCGGTGGTGTTTAACCAATGCCTCCGTCTTGGCTACTTCCCATCGTGCTGGAAGTCAGCCAAAGTCATCCCGATTCGGAAACCTGGGAAAGATCCTTCATGTTCCAGAAGCTACAGACCAATCAGCCTTCTCTCAGGTCTATCTAAACTGTTTGAGAAAGCGATCTACCGTCGGCTTCTAACATCTGCTAACGAGCTCAATATCCTGTTGGATGAGCAGTTCGGTTTCCGGCATGGTCCGCTCAACAGTCCATCAACTTAATCGAGTCGTGAACATCCTCAGGCGGAACAAGTCTGTTTCGAAAACATCCGCTATGGCCCTTCTCGATATCGAGAAGGCCTTCGATAATGTGTGGCATGATGGCTTGGTGTACAAGCTCAAGCGATACAATCTTCCAATCTTCCTGGTGAAGATTATTAAAAATTATCTCTCTGACAGGACATTCCGTGTTTCTTCGTTGCATGGTGCAGTTTCCGGTAGTCAGGAGATCTCCGCCGCTGTTCCGCAGGGAAGTATATTAGGTCCACTTCTGTTCAATCTATTCACCTCGGATATACCCCCGCTCCCTGAAAATGGATCTCTGTCGTTGTTCGCCGATGATACCGCAGTCGTCCACAATGGTAGGGTAATAAGAGCGCTTACCGCGAAACTGCAGCGAAGCCTGAATGTTCTGTCTGAATATTTCACCGAATGGAAGATCTGTATCAATGCGGCGAAGACCCAGGTCATCCTATTTCCACACTCCAACTCACCCAGACTTGTTCCGCCTGAGGATTGTAAAATAAGCCTGAACAATACAACGGTGGAATGGGCCAAATCAGCTGTCTATCTTGGCATTACCATAGACAGCAAGCTTATTTTTAGGGAACAGGCTGACAAAACTGTCACAAAGTGTAACGTTCTGTTGAAACTACTGTACCCATTGATCAACAGAAGGTCTACATTATCCCTGAAAAACAAGCTTGCTGTCTATAAACAAATAATACTTCCAGTCATTGAGTACGGCATGCCAATCTGGGAGAGTTGCGCAAAAACACATCACATGAAACTTCAGCGTGTTCAAAATAAGTTCCTCAGGATGATCCTGAACACCCCTCCGAGGACAAGAACATCAGAGGTCCACCGTCTGGCCGAGATAAAAATGCTCGACGATCGCTTTAGTGAGTCTATCAATCGGTACAGGGCACGCTGCCTGACATCGGATCACCAGATCATCCGGAATCTGGTTCCCCACCCCTAGGTTTTTCCAATTGTAGTTTTAGTTGTAGATTAGGTAGGTTATCAAATTTTAAAACTAACAATGCCCCAAGGGCTGAACTGAAAATTTAATGTAAAACACATAGCACACTAAACACACCAAACACAGAAAACTTAAAATTAAACAAAGCTGAAAAGCCCAATGGGCTGAAACACTTAAAATGTTAAAATTAGTTTGTAAGACAAATGAATTGGAAATATAAAACATGTTAAGTAAAAAAAAATAAAACAATAGTAGCTGCAATTAGCTAGAGGACTTATCAATTTGCTTGTGGTTTATGTTTTTGAAGTGTGTTGTCATTGAAAATTTGATAAACCAGCATTTAGTTTTCAAGTGATGCTAAGTGGTACAATCAGTTCAGTAGTGGTTATCATTTTTCCACTATTTACCTTATTCTTAAGGCTCAATAACACGCTCTTGTTGTGCTTTTGAATTGTAATTTAAAAGCTCCAATTATTGTTGATTAGTTAAAAAATGACAAAACAGCTCTCCAGGTAAGTCGTGGTTGCGTTAATTTCAAGTAACTTTGTAGAATAAAAAATGCTTTCTTAATTTGTACTGAAATTTTCAAGATGGAATAAGTATGTATCGGAAACATACAAAAAATACATCTTCTATTTTATCGTGGAATCGGGTTTTACGAAACTAGAAACGTTGTAGAACAATTTGGCTTGTAACGTATGCCTTTTGAAAAAATGAGCTAATTTTAAACATTTTTCATGCGATTACTCTGCCACCTAGTGGTGAATATACCTATACATCGCTAATCGTAGCAACTCTGTTGCGTATACAGAAAAAGGGAGGGTTATCAGTTGATTTGCAGTAGTCATGGCAACAACAGTCGAGCAACTACGCTCGATAGTTTAAGCTCCACCCGGGGCGAAGAAGTTGGAAAACGTGAGGCATGTCGTGTCCACTGGATATCACCGAGCTGACATTTACAAAATCCTCTCCCTTCTGGGGAAAGGCAAGGCAAACGGGAGGCTGTTTCCGGCCACCCGACAGTGCTGCGCGGTTATCTGCCCAATCTATAAGAAAGGCGACAAGCTGGACTGTGAAAACTATCGTGCGAACACTGTCCTTAATGCCGCCTATAAATTATTATCCCAAATCATCTTCCAGCGACTGTCGCCACTAGCAAATAGATTTGTGGGAAGGCCGGCTTCATCGAAGGACGGTCTACAATGGACCAAATCTTCACTTTGCGGTAGATCCTCCAAAAGTCCCGTGAATATAGAGTCCCAACGCATCATCTATTCATCGACTTCAAAGCCGCATATGATACAATTAACCGATATGAGCTATGGAAGATCATGGACGAGAAGCTTCCGGGGAAGCTGACTCGACTTATCAAGGCTACGGTGGATGGAACCCAGTGCTGTGTAAGGATATCGGGTGGATTATCGGATTCATTCGAATCCCGCAAGGGGCTTCGTCAAGGTGATGGTCTTTATAGCCTCCTGTTCAACATTGCTCTTGAAGGTGTTATGCGCCGAGCGGCGTTTTCCATGCGAGGCACGATTTACAACAGATCCGGTCAATTTATCTGCTTTGCCGATGACGTGGATATTGTCTGCAGAACAATTGAGGCGGTGGCAGAGCAGTACATCAGACTAAAGCGCGAAGCAGAGACTATTGGGTTGAAGATAAATACGTCCAAAACGAAGTAATGCTGGCAGAACCAACCGAGCACGACAGGACCCGACTGGGCAGCAGTGTAACGATCGACTACTATGAGTTTGAGGTAGTCGATGAATTTGTCTATCTCGGCTCACTGGTTACTGCGGACAACGATAACAGCCGTGAGATCCGGAGGCGGATTATCAGTGGAAGTCGTGCCTACTATGGGCACCACAAGCAACTACGGTCAAACCGACTTTGCTCCCGTACGAAGTGCATCCTGTACAAAACGCTAATAAGACCGGTTGTTCTCTACGACAAGAGACGTGGACAATGCTTGAAGAGGACCTGCGAGCACTCGGAGTTTTTGAGCGACGGGTGTTAAGAACCATCTTTGGTGGAGTACAGGAGGACGAACTATGGAGGCGAAGGATGAACCATGAGCTCGCGCAACTCGCCGGTGAACTCAATATTCAAGGTGGCAAAAGCTGTAAGGATACGCTGGACAGGACATGTTGCGAGAATGCCGCGCAACTATCCTGCAAAAATGGTGTTCGACGGGAATCCGGTTGGTACTAGACGAAGTGGGGCGCAACGAGCAAGATGGTCAGACCAAGTGGAGCAAGACTTAGGGGGAACAGGGTACCCAAGGGATTAGAGAGGAGCAGCCAAAAATCAGACATTATGGAGAGATATTGTGTATCAGGCTATGTTATAGTATTGTGACGTTATGCCATGTAAATAAAAATAAATAAAACAGTGCTGCGCGACCGTAAAGTACAGCAGAACCTGAAGAGGAAGACCTAGGGCAAGGTAGCCGAATCGTTCCCCGCTTTAGGCCGATAGGTTGGCAAAACCGGCCAAACGGCAAAGCAGTACTTGGGGCATGAGCATTGTTATGCGGAAGTCAAGCTCGGCCGTGTCTGACAGCCGTGTCATAATTGATGACCAGACCTACTTGACGCTGGTTGGCAGCGATTAGCACGGGACCGGGTACTTTACGCCCCCTTCCAACGAGGTGAGCGTTGACGTCAATTTCAACTGCTGAGATGAGAAAGGAATGTTGAAGACGCTGTTCTTTCCTTCATGTACGGCGAACGAGAAATTAGACAGTACGAAGTACCTGCCGAAAGTTGCATCAAGTAGTACCACGCTAGGATGTGGTCATTTGACCGGATTTGGCCTCGGCCCATTATGCTAAGAGATCATTGGAGCGGGAAGCGTTACCCGAAGACATACATTTTTTGGGCGAACCTCAAACTCCAATAATTTCGTGGCTGATCGCAAAGGCCGCGAAAGACGTAAGACGTAAACGTAGTTTTTGTTCCAAGTTTGTTCCACTGAAATGTCTTTGTTGTCGTCATCAGAAATTAGTCTATTTTCCATCCAAATCCCTCGAATTTACAGTCTTTAAAGTGTAAATTGTAAAACCTTTCATGGTTTAAAATAGCAAACGTCTTCTCATGCCCATCTCAACAAATGTATAGCAAAAAGAATATCGTTTACAGATCAATTAATTTATGAGTAACAATTGGAAATACAATCGATCGCTACATATTTTGCTAAGACAAGGCACATATAAATGACAAATTTCGCTAAAACTCCACCAAGATTTGACAACACCATCTCAGAATCTTTGTGTGTGTCAAGATTTTGCCATTTTAAGCAACTAAGGGCATCTTCAGCGGTGGTCTATTTTTAGGACAACTGTATACTTGATTTGCATCGGAAAAACTTGAATAGAACCAGCTAAAATCGACCAACTTTGCGTTCACTGCACCAGTGTTGTACATATTTCTTGTTGTTAAGCCCGCCAACACCTGTGATCCTGTGAATCATGCAACATAAGAGATCAGAAGGTTTTTTTTTCAGAGATCGCAGATTTTTCGCAAACCTTTTGCCATGGATTGGTTTGCCAGTAGTGCGTCGTTAGCAGACGAGGAATACTTACTCTTTTGTTTGGCTGAAGTTGAGACTGTGAATGCATGCATTTCATTTATACAATATTAAATAATGATGATTTGTAATATGGCAGCGGAATAACAAGAGTCGAAATCCTGAAGGCTTATGGCCCACAGTATTTGCGTCCCTCAAACACTGGAAAAGGTGAAGAAACTGATGGACGAAAATGCTTTTATGTATTTTTTAGAAGTTCAGGGAACTGTCCATGATGTTCAGAAAACATCCCAGGATTTCAAGGAACCTCCCAAAAGTTCAGGGAACTTTCCAGACTTTTAGAGAACATCCCATAAGTTCAGAAATTCATGAAGCTTTTCAAAAGTTTGCAGATTTTCCTAGAGGTTCAGGGATTTTTTTAGAAGTATAGAGAACTTCTCAAAAGTTCAGGTGACTTGTAGGAGTTCAATGGATTTTTTTGAAGTTCTGGATACTTCGCAGACACTCAGAAAACATATCAAAGATGCAGAGAATGTCCCAGAAATTAAGAGAGCTTCCCAGAAATTCAGGAAATTTCTTAAAAATCCTGGAATTTTCCAAGAATTTCAGAGAACTTTCCCACAGATCGGGGAACTTGTCAGAATCAAAAGGGGAACTTAAACTTCTTATCACTCGATAACTGTTCGTACCGAACAATAATAAAAAAAATCGACTACTTTTTTAATGTTTAATCAATTTTGCGGAATTTCCATCGTATTACGATTTTGGATATTCTTAAAAGTTCCTGCTGGTTTAACAACATCTCTAACATGCTGCTTATTTCACAGAAATTCCACCAACTTGTTAAAAGTTTTTCAAATCGACCAACTTCCCAGATTTTTATCAATTGCTCGAAAGTTATTTCCGTATTTGAGATATTCGGCTGTAGTCTCAAGGACCGGTGCATTTACTTTTCATGAAAATGCGAAGCCTTTTCCCGAAAAAGCGCAAACAGATCGTGCAAAAATGGTGCACATTTCCCAATGTTTCACTAAGTCAGTTGGCGAAAATGGAAGGTGTGAGTATCGGAGCAGTTCGTAACACAAGCTTTCGCCCGTAAAAAGGGTACTTCCGTTCGAAATGTGGCCAAAAAGCTTCGCAGTGTGACGTCGACCGAGCAAAGACACGAAATGGACTAAGGACAAGAAGCAGAAGAAGCCAAAACAAAGTGAAAAACAAGCAACCGGTAAATTATACGATAAACTGCTGTGTGGAAAATCGGCATGCGTTATTATGGATGATGAATCCTCGAAATTTGATTATTAGACGTTTCCGGGTGACCAGTTCTTCACGGTCCGTGCTGGTCAAACTATCGACGATGTGTCATTTTTTACCGAAAAATTCGGTTAAAAATCAATGATTTGGCAAGCAATTTGTGAGTGTGGAATGCTTTCAAATCCGTTTCTAACAACCGATGCGATGACTGCTGATGTTTACGTTCGAAAATGCTTGGAGCAGCAGCTACTCCCCATGATCCGGAAACATAATAATCCAGTACTGTTTTGGCCGGATTTGGCATCTGTGTATTACGCGAAGGAAACGGTACCCTAGTACAAAGTCAACGGAGTCGAATTCGTACTTAAGGAAATGAATCCTCCTAACTGTCCCCTGGCAAGACCAATTGAAATTATTAGGCCCCTGACAAAACCATATTTGCGCAAACATTTTCAGCGGATTCCATCAAAACTTTTGAAAGAAACTTGAAAAAAACATATCAAAAATTTGCAATATGTCTGCTGAAGCTAATGAGCAGTGTTAGATAAAAAGTCCGCTATTTGGCGATAAATGGATCTCGGAAATGTCACGTTGAACATAAAAGTGCAATAAAATCTCAATTTTCTTAAAAACCGAGCTCGTATGGTTATATACAAATCGTGCTTAGTCTTTCTGTGACATCCTATACTTCCCCGTAGTACCGACTATAACTACACGCAAAAAAAATCCGTAGTAGAAACTACCATTTCGAGGGTTAAATTAAGCGCAAACACCAACAATTTTCACCTGATTATAAATGCGTTTGATTTTACCATGCATGCGATAAGATCAACTATGGTGGGGTTGATATTAACATGAAGTCTGTAAAACATACTACAAATGTGGAAGGATGTACCATAAATATAGTAAATTTGACTGATATTTCAAGGTAGTTTTGAAAAGATTTTTTTCAGTGTACAAGTAATTATAGGAAACATCGGGTAACCAACCCAAGTGGAACTTTGATTGTATGCTCTCAGGGAAGAAGTGGTTGCTCTCTTGAAAGGATGCAGCTTATCTGAGCGTTTTCTATGTCAGGGGCAACTCAAAACAGCGTAAATCAATACTTTATCCCGAAAAAATGAGCTAAATATGTCTGCTAATCAAAGATGTCTACAAAGCAAAATTTTGGAATGCTGCAATTGGCATGCATTTTAGACTGGTTCTAATACTTCTCCTGCATGTCATTTGATTCTTCTCCGCGGGTGTATATTGCAAAGTTTAAACCGGTCTAATGTACGCGAACGACAATGTTTCAACCAACGATAAGGAACGACGATGTTTTAAATTATATGCTCAACTGTACCGCGTCTCCCATTCAATTTAAATGTCATATCAATTTAGCCGATTTTAGTTTTCATTAAATAAATGGCGTTTATTGCTGCTGAACAATGTGATGATTCCGGGGTGACGCACTCTTTGCGAAAATATTTTCTCTTGATCAATTACTGAATCGCTTCTGAAAAAAAAAAAAAAAAATGAAAAATACTCATTGAACCGATTTTCATCTTTCAATTTTGAGTTAAAATTCATTGAAAGGAACTGAGCATGATGCATTTACGCAGTTGTTCAATTAGTTATATAGAAACCTACGAAATAAATTATCGAGAATGGGTTTCAATATTGTTTCAAGAATGCCTGGTATAGAAAGTGACGGCATTGTTAAAATATGAACAGTGATCATCTGTCAGTTTCATACTAATCCTCGTTCCAAACGTTGTTGACTTTCAGCCTGAGGTTGGTTTGTCATGCCAGGGAGGCGTCCTGGAACTTATTGAAACGGAAATATGGAATTACTCGTTTTAAAATCAGCAATGGTAGGGAAGCGGAACCTATTCTCACCATAGTACATATATCCATCACATTCTGCAGCCATCCAACTTCAAACGTAAACAGATGTTTAATTTCTCCAATAAACGAAAATTACAGTTACCTCCTTATGATACTAATCGCGCTTATATATTGTCAAATTTATTAATTGTGATCAAAATTCTGATGTTATCTGTTTGATAAGGAACTGAAGGTGGGCGCGTTGGTTGAAGTAAAGCTCTTATCGATGCCATTTTTTTCGGTGCATTAAAGTCCGAAAATAAATCAACGTCTGTTTTGAATGAATTAATTAAAAACACTGGACGCGAACAACGTAAAACGTTATAATGTCATTGATTTTGACCGGCAATTTGATCAAGAATATAGATAAAATATCCAACACGAACACGCACACCCAAACCCAGGACGGCTTGTAGCACGACATAACCATCGATGACGGCGGCGCAACTGTAACTTAATCCGATAAATCCTATTAACGGCTGTTGCAGTGTCGGCAACAGTAGAGGCGATTTTTGTAGAGCTATGCTGTGAAGCTAACGATTTGCCGCGCTTTGAAGGTTAAAGGCCATAGCTACAATGAGAGCGCAACGGCGCTTTGCGGCAGCTTTTGACAGCTAATCCATATATTTTATGTCAAAACTGCCGCACCGTCGTTGCGCTCCCCATTGTAGCCCAGCCTTAACTCATTGTTTGTTTTTGAGTCGAGTAGTTTATGTTTTCGGTTGTGATTTATATTCAATTATTTCAGAGATTTGACTCTTTCAAACATATATTTTCCACTGCTCAAATATCAAATATTTAACAAATTCAGAGTCTTGTAGAAATCTTGATTGGTAGTATCTTGGTGATTTTAATTCAGAGCATTTTTTTCAAATGTTATAAATTATAAATTAATTTATAATATTTGATTTTTTACAATGGTGTGAATGGCTTTATTACAGTATACTGGATATTTTTTCAACATAGGACTACGTTCCTCTTTTCTATACCGGGTGTCATTTCAAAATTTTGAAAAATTAGATTTTCACGCTAAACAGAAAGGTTTTTGAACGCTAATAACTCTCGTTCAATTGAACACAATGACTTAATTTTTGCACCAGAAAAACTAACAATTTTTGCATTGAAATGTCAATTTTTTTGCTATTAGTAGAAATAATTTAAATTTTTTCTTAAAAATGATCTACTTTTGCTCTCATACAAATTGCCAAATGAACAGTTTGAAATTATATATTTCCCTATCCGGGTCCTCAAAAATGGGTAACGAGCGGTTCAAATTTTCATCTTCTTTTTATTTCATTCAGTTTCATTCCATGGTGAATACAAATAGATTTCGGGCCACTAAAAATTTGCCATTCGTCCCTTATGAAATCATTTCGGTTCGTCTCGCGTGCTATATACTAACATAGAATAACAATGCCCAGAAAGATCAAAAGGATCGCTAAAGTGCAGTATGGAGCCGATCTTTGTTTAGACATTCGTTCGCTAGCGGTTGTGTAACTTGAAACAATATTAACTTAAATATTTTCAAGCGTACTGTGCGTAGAAACCTAAATAAAATAGTCTTTCAAATTGTATTAACTCAAAAACAACCGTTGTTAAAAGTTTCATTTACTTAGTATACCACTTTAATATAAAACCGGTTTTAATTCCTATATTTCTATAGAATCAACTCAAATTTGTCCAAAAGTATGTCAACAAGCCGTTGGAACTATGGAAAAAGGTTCTCTGGAGAAATGAGAGTGGATTTGAGCTCTCTATGCGTAAGCAGAGTACACGAGTCTGAACAAAACCGGAAGAGAAATATGCCGAAAAAAATATCCGAAAGAAAGGAAATCATCGAGCTGGCAGTCATCATGGTGTGGGGTTCTAAACTTGCATCGGAAAGTAGTTTTTCAGCAATACAATGACTACAAGCATACCGCTCTCAAAACCACTGCATACTTCACGTTCGAAGCTATTAGAATGGCAAAGGCTCAAATATGTACAGGAAGGTGCTGGCTTCAAGGTGTACTGTGGGCCAAGGGGCTCTACACCAGTGAACCAATTTGGAATCGCTAGTTGCCTATTGATTGTTGATTGTACTGAGCCGACTTGTGCACATAAATCCAGCTTGTAGGACTACTGCGCATTTTCAGTTTAACAACTTAGCATGATTATAAATAAGCGTTACAATTGTATTGATGGACATTTGTGTGTTTGTTCATGCTATCAAAAAATAAAAAAGGAATTCCCAATCTGAGAAAAATTTAATGGTCAATTTTACCATTATGGGGGGTTGGGATGACTATGAAGTATAGTGATTTTCAACCGACTATAATCGTGATCAAAACAACCTTCAAAAACAGTCGATTCAACATTCACCATAAGACTGGATTATAGACCTTGTTACCATGGCCATATTCAAAAATTCTATGAACTTAGAGAATTCGACCATTTTGATTGTTATTGTATTCATTATATGCAATAGCCATCTTGACCATGATTTGATTGTCGGTACAACCAACAATCAATATGCAACTATCGATTTGAAATTGGTTCACTGCTGCAGAACCACATATTGGTCTGCCGCCAAGTACACCTTTGTAATGCCATGCACCGTTTGCTGGTACATATGTGTGTTCTTTGGGAAGGTCCATTAATTATGTTATGCAGTAAGGGGAGGGTTTGGGAAAACGTGACGATCCATACAAAAAGTTTGATTGTCCATACAAAAAACGTGACAAGGGGGGGAGGGGAGGTTAAAGAAAGTCAATTTTTGCGTGACGTAATTAATGGACGTTCCCTTATTAGGGGCGTATTATGCAGCTTGGGACCGATCGTATTTGTTCGGGACCTACTGGTCTTATAGTTATTCTATGGTACAACCATGGAATTTTTTTCGTGTTTTCGTCTTATTGTCTTATACGAAAAAGTCGATAAAAAATACCGAAAACCGCACAAAACTGCACGTACTGAAATTATCGGTAAACATATGTCGTTTTCGGTTTGAACCCTGAGTCAGGTCTGACTCTGACTCGCAATCACCGAACGAAAATGGATGCAGAGTCGAGTCAGTATGATGGTATTAGTGCAAAACATAAATATAAACAAAAATAAATATTTTTAACTATAAATTAGAAGAAAAATTAGTAATCTCCATTTAATTCCAACTACCTTTGCTTATCTTCGACAGATACGCGTATTTCGTCTACAATGTGCAGACTTCTTCAGTGTCTCGTACTAATAACTCGACTGCTATTAGTACGAGACACTGAAGAAGTCTGCACATTGTAGACGAAATACGCGTATCTGTCGAAGATAAGCAAAGGTAGTTGGAATTAAATGGAGATTACTAATTTTTCTTCTAATTTATAGTTACAAGTATTCCACTAAACAGCTCAAACCCTCTAGGATTCATAAATATTTTATTTTGACAGTTCATGTTTGTGTGTATTGATGAACCCACACAGCTAGCCAATAAGCATTAGCATATGAAGTAAATCAACCCTAAATCTGCATTTCAGATGCAACAAGCATTATATAAGTATTAAATCAGCATCTTGAATGATATCTGTTGTAAAGTTGAATTTCAAACGCTATTTAAATGCTTGTAGCCTGTAATAAGCATTTCGAAGGTCAAATAGCCGTATATTGGGCCAAAAGCGGCATTTATGTAGCATTTAAGGTGACTTAAATGCTTGATAGGCTGCCATAAAGACGCTTTGGAACTGCTGATTGGTTATCTGAGCAGGTTGGACCTCGAAAAAAGTTGAGAGCAAACTTCATCGATTTTGGGTCGGATCCAGAGCGGATCCTGATCCGACTCGGTTGAATAAAAAATGTTTTGACAGCTGTTAGGGCAGACCTAGAGCGAACCCAGTTCCGCACTGGCAATAACCGAAAACGACAAAAGATTACCGAACACTCAGTATTGTTCGAAAAAGGGAAAAACATACATAATTATTAATTTTGTACTTTAAATTGCTTGCAGCCAAACAAAAGCACTTTAAACCATATTTAGGTAAAAAAAAAAACGACAAAATGTTTAAATCATTTTTACTCAAAAAATTAGTCAAATCAAAAGTTTTCTTTCGGTACATTATACCGATACTACAGGTTTTGCTACCAGAACCTAATTTTCGGTGAAATTAATACCTGATTCTCGGTAATTTTATCTCAGCGTGTATGTTAATATCTCAATTCGACAAAAAGATTTTTCATGATGGCCTAACGGCCTAGCTAGCAAACGTAAACAATGCATTTTTCTTCCATCATACAAAAAAAAAACGCTATTAATTAAAATTTCATTTGAATAAAAAAAAAACTCGTCCTATACTTTTACATGGGAGCTGTCAGATTTATCACCACTCGGTGTGTTCTTTTTTTTGCAATATGGATTCGTCCATTGTTTGCGTTTGTCAATTAGGCCCGATTGAGATAAATCTTTGTCGAATTGCTTAGAAATAAATTAAACAACATGATGGGAACATGATTTTGTAAATTTTCACTGAATTTATGACGTATTTGTTACCTAGGCCGAATGGAGGGCTTGGATTACACGGTTAATCTGATAAACTCGTTTTATGACTATATTTTGCACATTTTCAAGATTATAGTTTATTCGTCAAAAAGTGACTAGTTTTTATACACGTATGAAGAGTACTTTTTACGCCTTTTCAAGTTTGTCAACGGTGACAGAAAAATGCGTAAAAAGAAGGCACCGCTGAGAAAAGAAATTTAATTCTGCCCGTGACTTGATGCTGACGCCATTTTCAAACAAGCATTTATTTGATAAGCGCAGTGTTGAAGTTCCGGAATTCTTTTTGGCTGCCGCAGTATAAACAAATTAGGAATTATCCAGTACATTGCGTTGTGTTGGATACTGAAATTGACAGGTAAGTTAAATATTCGTTACTGTCAGTAATGTAACCGTTTGTTACAGAATTTATGTGATTTTTAATTTGTGCTTATTATTTTAAATGTACTGTTACGTCTTTATACATTTGTTTGGTGTTGGTTAGTAGGGTTAAGTAAATATGTTCAGTAGTGTAATTTGTTAGTAGGGATTCGAGAAAAAATTCAAATTGTATAACAGTAGGAGGGGGAGAGGTTCCATGTCAGTGGGTAACTATTGGAAGATGATTCAGGAGGAAAACGGAAAATGGAGTATGCAGACATAGTAGGACGACATAGCAAAGCGAAGGGTCAAAGGAGCCACGAATGATCAACCATTGCTCAGAATTGTCCAGGCGTTCGCGTGTGAAAGGTGTCTTACGAAAGTAGTGAGTGGTCGCTAATACAGCTTCGAGTGAGATCAGTTTAAAGTTCAATTCAGGTAACTTAACAGGTGGATTGCCTTACATGAGCAGTATAATTATACAGTTGAGCTAAATCCACTCGATACCCTCACAGGACCTTTTGTGTTACCGTTTTGGTAGACACCGCTATCTGCTCCGTTGACGAGGTCAACCGACGCGCACGCGATACGGCTTAGTGACCCCAGTGGTCGCTAAGTCTAAAAGCAAAGGAAATTCGCTTCCTCTGGCCGACAATTGTCAAGAAGCGACTTGTCTCGGGAGTCCTCCCTAACCGCTAAGGAGACTTCCCCTCTCGGCAGAGTCACTCCGGCCTTGCCTGGGCTCTGCCGATTTCAGTCTATGAGGGACGACGCCTGGGAGGAAACAGTGATTTCACGCGCCAACGAAGTCACTTTCTCACACCACCTATCAGCCATCTTTGACCCCAATCGCCAACCGAATCCGGATAGTTCGTGGATCGAAAAGTCCACCGTGCAGCAGCGAGCGCTCGCCCAACGTTGTGGAAGCAGTCCCAGATCATCACTTTCATCATCAACTCCAGTCATGACCGGTACGTTTGAAGAACAATAAAACCACCCACTTTACACCACACCCACAATAGTAGCCATTTTCCACCAAACCAACCCACCCAATAGTTCTTTCAATAAAGCCTCCATGTTTGTATCTCAGTACTCATTGCTCAAAAAAATATAATCAGGTGACAGTATCCGCACAATTTGCTCGCGAAGCCCCTCTTGATTACCCAGTAGTAAGCCAATCTTGAGACACAGCTCGAGAGGTCTCTTGCTACTGAGCATTTACCGGGATTACAGACAGTAAAGTTACAGTAATTACAAATGTTTTACACAGTATTATTTCATACAGGTCTTCCATGCCTTAAAGCCGAATGCAGCTATTAGGCATGCATTTTTAGGGACAAATCATTAAGCTTGGGATAGATGTGCTGGTACTTCCTGAGCCAAAAACTACATCCATTGTCTTCTTGACTGAAAAATGCGTGAGTCAGTTTGTGCGCAAAACTCTAAACAGGTTTTTGTTATTTTTTTAATTGACAATTAATAAACATGGCTGTGTAATCTATTGATGTCTTTTTCACTTTTGAATTTTATTTAAGGAATTCGAGCAATATTGATTTTCCGAAATGCGTAAAAAGTACACATCTTTTAGTTTATTCAAGAAGTAAAAAGTATGCATGTTTTACTTTTAAAAAGGAGTAAAATATGCATATTTTACTTTAGAAAGGGAGTTAAAAGTATGCAATTTTTAGTTGTGAAAAGGAGTAAAAAGTATGCACATTTTGACGTATATCCAATTAGGCTAAAGAGAATAAAAGTAATATATTATGGTTTCATTTGAAAACCGAATTTATCGACCAGCGACAATCGATTTCCTCATTCTGTACGTTATATTTAATGTCGAGTGGTGCGCTCTATGGCGCATCAGATGCGGCGTACAGCGCTCTACTTCCGACATTAGGTTTAACGTACAGAACGAGAGTAAAATCGATTGTCGCTAGTCGATAAATTCGATTTTCAACTGAAACCATAATACTGTTTTTTGGCGTAGTCTCAGTTTCCCTCGAAAGAGCATACTTTATAGTCATAAGAGCGTAAATTTATATTACCGTGTACATTACATCCCATTACCCTATATTTAAAAAAAAAAATAAAAGTGCTTTTTAGTAAAAATAATAATAAACCATGAAATTATACCTTAGAGCGTGAATTCATTTTTTTTAAACGCATAGATCTGAAAAACAAAAGATGGGCTTTTTTGAATCCCGGGTTTCCGTCACTTTGATACACGGTAATCTTTATTTACGCTCTTATGACTATAAAGTATGCTCTTTGGAGGAAAACTGGGACTACGCCAAACAGGAGTATATTACTTTTAATCTCTTTAGCGTAAACTGAATGAACTTCAAAATGTGCATACTTTTTACTAATTTTAGAAAGTAAAAAATGCATACTTTTTACTCCTTTTGAAAACTAAAACATGCATCTCCTCTGTTCGGGACATAAACCACTGAGACCAGTATTCTGAATCTAACTTATTAAACGAATGCATACTTTTTACTCCTTTTAATAACCTAGAAGATGTGTACTTTTTACGTATTTCGGAAAACAAATATTGCTCCAATTTTTGCGGAAAATGGCTCAATTCCGTAATTCAAATTCGAAAGTGAAAAAAAAACATTTACCGATTACACATCATGTTTATTAATTGACAATAAAAAAATAACAACAGCCTGTCTAGAGGTTAAGCGCAGAAATTGACTTACGCATTTTTTAGTCAAGACGAAAATGGATATATTTTTTGGCTTAGTAAGTACCAGCACATCGGTCCCAAGCTCGGTCCCAAGCTTAATGATTCGTCCCTAGAAATGTATTCCTAATAGCTGCATACGACCTCAGGGCATAGGAGACCTGTTTTGTTTTATATAATGTAAAAAATTTGTAATTTCTGCCAATAGCAAATATTTAACTTACCTGTCAATTTCACAAATGTTTGGATAATTCCTAAATTTTTTATATACTTATTGGATAATTTCTAAATTTTTTATATAAAGACAGCCTAAAACAATCCCGGAACTTAAACACTGCGCTTATCAAATAAATGCTTATTTGAAAATAGCGTCAGCATCAAGTTACGAGCAGAGTTAATTTTAACTTTTCTCAGCGGTGCCTACTTTTTACGCATTTTCTGTCGCTGTTGACATACTTAAAAAGGCGTAAAAAGTACTCTTCATACGTGTATAAAAACTAGTCACTTTTTGACGTATGAACTATAATCTTGAAAATGTGCAAAATATAGTCATAAAATGAGTTTCTCAGATTTACCGTGTAGGCAAATGTGAAAAAAAGAAATCTTCATCAACAATAAGGGAAATTATCCATGCACGCTCGTTCAGATCTACTCTAAATAGAGTAACTTTCACTCAGTTTCGTATTTCCATGCTAAATGTCAAAAACCGAGTAACTTGATATATGGAAACTGAGATAAATGCTACTCTGATTGTAGAAGCACTGTACTTATAAAACTAGAGTAATTACAATGAACCTGTCGTAAAAGCGAAAACGTGGTTCAGTCGATCAAAAGTTTTCAAGATGGGATGGCTGCATGTTGTAATCAAGAATCATTTTGACGTCGAAGTGCCGAATTCAATGCATTACCCAACAAACATCAATGCTGAATAACTGTTTGTTCAAACAAATTTTGAGAAGTTGTTCAGCTTTTTCCTTCTAGGAAGCTGAATAATTTCCCATATTTGTTGCTGAATAATTTCCCAAATTTGTTTGAACAATTGGTTATTCGACACTCATGTTTGTTGAGGAATTGCAATCAATCCACAAAATTTCAAATTTAAAGTATTCGACACTTCCTTTTCGACTGGACAGTTGTCGGAAACAATCAACAATTTCATTAAAATAAAAAATAAAATTAGATACTGAATAATGTTCACTCAAATTTTGACAAGTGACCTAGTTAATCAGAATTGAGTAACTCCATAGATACTCTAATTAGAGTAGTTCCAGTTTTAACAAAACTGAGTCGTTTTCTATTCAGTTTTGTAAAAATACAAACAAACGTAACTGAGTAATGTTTATCTCTTCTTTTGACAGGTGACCTAGTTAATCAAAAAATGAGTACACTTCAAATACTCTAATTAGGGTAGTTCCACTTTTAACGAAACTGAGTCATTTTCTACTCAGTTTTGAGTAATTACAAACGAGCGTGTGAATGATTTAAGTTATAATTATAATTCAACAAATTCTCCAAAATACGAATTCATTCGCAAGACAAGTCAGAATAGCGGCCGGGCAAGAACCAAGCAAAAACGCAAAATCTAATTTTCGTCTTTAATATTTACCATATATCGACACAAAATTTTCATTAGGGCCAAACTGACAAACGTAAACAATGGCTTCTTCCGTAAATTTCACGTAGCACAAAAGCTACCCATGTAAGCCTCCGATTCTATCGGATAGGTGAACACTTCCTCTTCGAAATTATCGTGGTGGATTGATTAGGCGAGTTTTTAATAACGGGAAATTTAAGGAAGAAGCCATTGTTTACGTTTGTCAGTTAGGCCCTAATGAAAAATTTGTGTCGATATACTACCAAGCCCATACATTTTGACGCCGGTTGCCTCCTACATGTGACTGCCAGCAGAATCGACTGCCATCTTTTCGTTGATTCCGGCAACATTACGCGAATATACTGAAAAATACATCCGAATGACACCCAACTCCGACTCCCGCCTTTTGGTTTACGTAATTTTTGAACGTCATCACCGCATGCATAAGTCAACCAACCACGTGCCTGCGCATTGTCTTGTGTTGCATGCGTATCAACAATCGCAGCCGGCCCCGGTTAGGGTCGCTGGACTCGCACGTTGCTAGGCAACCCAACGATACCTCAGAACCGGCTTTCGATCACTTTTCAAACCCTTTCCACAAGGAGTGGACACTGGCCACCAGCAGCAACCGGTTACTTTTCCTGCAACCGTCATCGTCCATAGAACTGCAGTTACAATATGGCTCCTGGGACCGAAGAATTATCCGATCAGCTGATTGTGCCTAACAGCAGCCCGCGAAACGGTTCAGCTGAGCAGCAGTCGGGTAAGTTTGGCAATTTTTTGTCGATTAAAGTGAACTGCGCATGGGAAAGAATTTTATTTTCATTCTCGACAGGCGCTGACGGAGTGAGCATCAAGCGGTGGCGGATTGTCAGATAAAGTGAAAGCTAACTCGTGACGCGATTTTTTTGCCGGATAAATCCGACGAGTATGTGTGCGAGTATGATGAAAAAAGAAACGGATCCATCCTGCAAACGTGCTGGATGAACATCCGTGCTTCCAGCTGCTGGAGCAGAATATGGAACAGTGGAAGAAGTTGACCAAGAAGAAAAATCGTCTCGCCAGTGGCGATGCGACTGAGGCGAAGTAGCAAGAAGAAAAGAGTATTCGAGGACAGGCATCGTTGCGAGCATTGTGAGAGAATGTTTGTGCATGTCGGGATTGAGAAACATCGAGCCAAAGCTCATCCAGACGTGGTTGAGTAACAAAGATAAGACAAGGACACAAGATCCCACGAAGTCGTTCATGGTACGCCTGAAATGCGCAAGTGTGTGGAATGATATTCGGTTCGTTGGACAAATGATGGAACATTCGGAGATGGTCGATTGGGAGCGGAATTGGAAAAGGAAGGCGGATGCTACTAGTGGAAAACGAGAAGGTTTGCTTGCGAAAGGCCTTCAGGATCGTCATTTTGACTCAGCTTTACCAGTGCGAATTTTGCGATAAGCATTTCGATTGTCCCTCACCGTACCCAACACGAATCGCCGTATGATCCGGCCTCAGGATACGAGTGCACCGCCAGGCGAAATTCAAATATCATGCATGAAAGATATGTTGTTCCACAGGTTGAACGAATGTGTTTTCGGAATGCATGGAATAATGAATTCAAATACCTTCCGAAGTATTTCGTCTGCAACGTGTGCGACGAGCAGTTTGAGAGCTTGGGCGTTGTTATACGAGCATCGCTATGGGAACTATCACCTGTTTCCACGTCTTTCAAAAATGGTGAAAATGAGTCGTGTGAGCAACTAAAAGTGGATGTGAGGTCTATGGAAATGCTTCCACAATGCAGACACGATATTCTCACACCACAGAAGTTCATTGCAAAAGAAACTGCCGCGGTTCACCGTCAATCTACGGCGATTCAACCTGATTCAACGACAGCCACTAGGAGTTCACCATGTTCTTCAACGAGACCGTTTTTGGTGTGAACTTCGTAGGTAAACCTACACCCAATCCAGCCACCTGTGGCAACATCTGCGCTTTGCAATGGTATTCGTCCGTTTACATGTCCGGAAGTCGGTTGCACCGCAGTTTCACTATCCGCCCAGATCTGAAAGATCACATTCGGCAGTGCACACGGGGAGCGTCCGTATCATTGCACGCTTTGCGACAAGCGCTCTCATTGGATCGGTTTACTATCAGCACGCCTGATTCATCGTCGGGAACGCCGTTACGGCTGCGAAGATTGTGAAGCGCTTCTATCGAGCAGATGCGCTGAAAAACCATCAAAGAATTCACTCCGGTAAGGAAGTTCAGCCATTTAAGCTTATTTTTTATGTTCATCGATTACTTCTAACTCCTTCAGGTGAGAAACCGTTTGCTTGTTCCCACTGTCCGAAGCAGTTTCGTCAACGTGGCGATCGTGAGAAACATATTCTGAGTGAAATATTCCGGCCTCCTGATAATCAAGAATCATTGTTGGCCTATCAAGGCACACCGCTGACCAGTCGTCCAAGTCGAAAACAGCAGCAGCGCGAGGTGGTCTTAAAAGGATGTCTCATCACGTGCAGCCTCCGGACGAACCTACTATCGTGGAACAGGTTATCGAGGAATCAATGTTGTTTACGTTGGTGATGTGTCTCTACCAGCCAGTTTGTTTCAACCAACCATGAACGATATTGATATGTTATGAATTTGTCCCTATTTGCATGTATACTTGTTGCAAATTTTTCACTGTTTTGTTTCCGTGTTCTGGGAATTCCCACGAATCGTGCTATGAATTTGAATTCTTGGCAACGCATCAAATATTCTATTGTACCTAATTTATGAATTTCTAATATATTCTACCTATATGACCAAAATACGAGTTTAATTTGAATCATGCTGCATCGCAAGAAATGTCACACAGGACTAAATAGATTCGTTTCTCCTTTTTTTTTTGCAGGAAGTACCAGATGCGTACGATTACGGCTACAGTGGGAACCATTCCTATCATCAACAGCACCCACCGCCCGACGGGAGCAGTGGGAACTCCTGTAGCGATGCCATAATGATCAAGATCGATGTTCCTCCACCTGCACCCAGTGAGCAACGTTTTCCGAAGGAAATTTGGAAAACGGTTCTAGCGCTGATGATGCTGGCGTTCACCTTTATTTTGGTGACGGTTTCGCTTGCAATGGTACACGATCGGGTGCCGAATCGCGACACCTATGGACCGCTGCCCGATGTGGTGCTGGACAATATGCAACCGTTGGAGTGGGCACTGAATGTCAGTGAAGTGCTCATTATGGTGGTGGTGACTTCGTGCGTTTTGCTGATTACGTTTCATAAACATCGGTAAGATTTGTTTGCTTGAATTTGGCGGGAAATTGTTCAATATCAATACAGCAAAGCAAAGATGGTTCCAATAATCGCGGATTTCAAAAATCGCGAGATGGTGATACTTTATGCGAACCTCGTACGAATGGAAGAAAAACGGTTAACATAACAGGAAACGTAATTATCAGAATCCTTAAACTGGTTAGTCTCAAACTAGGATTCAAAAGCACGTTGTCTCACTAAGTTAGCTTGAATGAATTGGGGGAGGCAATCCAGCTGGTTTTATTCTCTGTCCGGCGTTCCCCACGGGAGCAATCTGGATCCTCTACTATTTGTATTGTTTTTCAAGACGGCTTAAACCTTCTGGTAAGCGGTGGGTTGCTCATTTACCCTGATGACTTGAAAGTTTTCCTTGTCATCCGACGAAAAGCTGATTGCAGACGACTTCAAAAGCTTGTTGACCTTTTTGCTTCTTTGTGCACCTTCATTCTTTCTTCTTTCTTAGCATTTTAAGTTTATAGCTTTCACAATTTTAGCTTATCGTTTGCTTTCAATTTAGTGTTTTAAATGCACTTTCACGGTTATTAACTAAGAACTTTCGATGCCAGGTACCATTTTTGCATTAGTACTAGGCTGCCTAAAAAATTCCTTTAATTGCCTACAGATGGCGTTTGTAATCGCCAATGTGAACCATTTTCTATGAGCTTCAATCCTTTAATGACGGCTGTCAACATTTCAGCCATTTCTGTCCACGCATTCATTAGTGACAACAGTGAGAAGAGACCGATCAGCTAGTTTTTTTTTAAATGGAAAAATCAGAGTTTCGAGTTTTGATAAAATACTATTTTCTACGCAAGAAAACGGCTGCCGAAACCGAAGCTAAGCTGAATAAGTTTTCTTCTAATTTATAGTTATAAGCTGAATAAGTATTTTCCAGACTCTGCTCCGTCGATTCAAATGATTCATAAGCGGTTTGCTGTTGTGGCCGTACGAGCACCGTTGACGAACCGCGTTCTGAACGCTCAAATGAGGTCACTAGAACAAAGAACGCCAATTAAATCCATGATATAGTATAGGAGGATCCAAAAGTGAAATTGAGAGGGCTAGCTATGGCTTTGGGCATTTCAATGAAACGAGTTGGCAACATCATGCATTTCGTTCTGGGTTCCGCGTTTGCTTACAGTGCACCAAAAACGTAATCGTGTTACAACCTCTCAGGAGAATTTGAGCAAGTTTACACGCAAACCGAACGAGTTTGTGCGCCGATTCCTAACCATGGATGAAACTTGGATTCATTACTACACACCGTAGTTATCGTAGCAGGCAAAACAGTGCGTTTCACCGGGCGAAAGTTCTCTGAAGCGCCCGAGAACGCAACAATCGGCGGGAAAGGTTATGGCCTCCGTGTTTTGGGATGCGCAAAGGTGTAATATTCATCGACTATCTTAAAAAGGTAATACCATACCAGGCGCATACTATGAAGCATTATTGGATCGTTTGAAGGATGAAGTCCAGAAAAAACGGCCACATTTGCAGAGAAAAAGTGTGCTCTATCATCACGACAATGCGCCTGCTCATTCATCCTCAATTGCTCAAGCAAAATTGAATGAAATTCGGTATCAATTGGTTCCCCATCCACCGTATTTGCCAGACTTGGCCCCCAGTGACTTCTATTTGTTCCCAAACCTGAAGAGATGGCTCACCGGTAAGCGATTTTAATCAAATGAAGAGCTCATAGCTGAAACCGATGGCTATTTTGAAGGACTTCCGAAGGAGTACTATTCGAATGGCATAAAAAAAATCGCTGGACTCGCTGTATCGCCCTAAAAGTTGAGAAATCAAACCGGATTTGGCAATAAAAATAATTCGTGTTTGATATAAAAGGGACTTTTCAGGCAACCTACACCCAAAAGTTAGAAAGGTGGCAAAAAATGCAATTGCAGTTTTTGCAATCATATCTTGAGAAATCTGCATGATTCAGAATAGACAATTTTGCCCATCATGATCCACAACGCGTGTTATGGTATAAACGAAGCCGTGGGAGTGTGTGCAAGCGGTTAGCAGCACACAAATTCCTCGAAACAAATTTATCGCTGTGTGCTTAGTGCAACCGTTGGGTCTTTGTTCAACCGTCAACAACTTTTCAATATGGGTGAGACAATACCACAGAATGCTGTAACGCTATTGGCCACTGCTGGTATTCCGCAGTCAAGTGTTCTATTTTTATTTTCACTCTTCATCGCCCTCTATTCAAGTTTGCCCTTCTTTATGAAATAAACGAAGCCATGCAAGTGTGTGTGAGAAAGAAGCAATCGAAGCAACTGTAGGGCTATTATTCCACTAATATCAACATGTTAAAGTGGCTGAATGGTATGAATTAAGATTCATGACGCAGGCAGCTTCGGTTGGAAACCTCGGTTGCGTATTGAGAACGTTTTTTTTTTGTAAGCCATTGAATTTCCGGACTTCAATCTCATACTTAACACCAATACACTGGACAACTTCACTCACAAAAGTAAAAGTAAAAACGTAAAATACATATGGTAGGGAACGGTTTTAGCACCCCGGGACCCTATTCCAAGCACGGGGTAAACGTTAACCTATAACGCGCATATTTTGCGGTATGGTGCTCCATCTAGTGAAACACCATAATATGGAACAATTTGACAATTTAACACTACAAGAACTTGGCCATTGTTATATTTTAAAAAACGTCAATCTAAACAACTAAAAACACAAAAAATCAGAAATAAATTTGTAATTTTCACGAGATGGAAAATAGGGAAGCGGAATCTATCTTGAGCTCAATAAGCAGACAATCGGTGAATGCACTGAATACCGAACACTGAGTATACAAGTTATTCCTCATTTATTTGTTCACTTACCGTTAATCGTTTAGCAACACACAAAACATTCGATTCTGATAATTTTCTTCCAATTTTGTCCGGAAAGTTGCCACTGCTAACGACTGATCCAGAAAGTATAAGCACACCTTATTTTAACGGTCACTTTGAATATAATGAAATATTTCAACATGTTTTGGCTGCGTCCTTTTGTTTGCACATTTCTGAATGACATACCATCAAAGAAGTGCTCAGTTTTGTGTTACCTCTCGAAATGCGCTGTCTACTTCCGGAACACCGAAAAAGTATCGTGCACAAATGGTGAACTAAGAGCGGACTCTCCTTGAGAAAATTGGCCAAGGAAGAGGGTGCATGCTTCGGAGCGGTACGATCTGCGATTCGAAAATATAGAGAACAGTGTACGTTTGAAGATGCGCCGAAGAGTAGTCGGAAATCCGGTCCTGTTAGTCCGGATATCGATCAAACAATTAGGGATGGCTACAAGCGAAAACCAGCGCCTTCCGCTCGGGATGTTGCGAAAAAACTAGGGACTTCGTCGAGTAACGTCATGCGTGCCAAAGAAAGACTTAGGCTAAAAACATACAGGAAGCAGAACAAACCCAAAAGGAACCCAAAACAGGCCGCGTCCGTGAAACCACGGGCCCGAAAACTCTACGATTCGTTGTTGTGTAGAAATTCTGGGTGTATAATAATGGACGATGAAACGTATGTGAAACTAGATTACAAAACGCTTCCCGGACCACAATTCTATACTGTAAGCGAAAACAAAGACATCCCCGAAACGGAGAAGGTAATTTTTACCGAAAAATTCGGTAAGAAGGTGATGGTTTGGCAGGCAATATGCGAGTGTGATAAAACATCTAGTCTGTACATCACAACGGTGACGATGAACACTCAGAAATACGTTAAGGAATGTCTCCAGAAGCGATTATTGCCGATGATCAGGCAGCACGAAGGTCAAGTAGTGTTTTGGCCTGATTTGGCGTCATTTCATTACGCAAAAGACACTTTAGAATGGTACAAAAGTCAAAATGTATGTTTCGTGCCGAAATACATGAATCCGCCGAACTGCCCGGAGGCACGGCCAATCGAGACTTTTTGGGCTTTAACCAAAGCAAAGCTTCGAAAATTCATAAAACCAGCGGACGACATCCAAAAATTTGAAAAAGATTGCCCAAAAGTGGTCAAAATGGTGGGAAGTACCACTGTGCAAAAGCTAATGGGTCATGTTCGAGGAAAAGTTGGGAGTCTTGGCTATGATTAAATATTTTGATTAAACGAAAGTTAAATATCATATAAAACACAAATACAAATATGATGCCAAATGCCAAATAAAATTATTAAAACTAAAAAAAACATGACATTTTTATTATTTTGAAAGTCTGCTTATACTTTCTGGAACAATCCATATGTATCTATTTTAATGATATCACGGAAAACATTAATCCCATCTGTGTACATATGTTAATCGTACGGATTTTAATCAAGAAAAAATATAAACAAGTTAACGCCCTCCACTACTACACCAAAAAATGAAGTAGATCATTTGACAGCACTTCACGTGTGTTGGGCATATAACCAAGACAAAATGAAAGGGTTTGTTTGTTATTCTTCCATGAGAATATTGACAACAAGACTCACCATAACGTTGGGCATAGAATGCTCTATGAATGATTGAGCACGCACACTAGCGTTGATGTGTATGCTATACAGTATGTGAGCAGTGCCGCCAAATTCAACAGAGATGGAAAAATATTATTAAATGGGATTTTATTTTTCGGTAAATATTGAAAAAATCTACAATTAGAAGTAAAGGGTGTATTCGATATAAATGGCACACACATATATACTCATCAAAATAAACTGATTATCGGATTTTCTTGAAATTTTCAGGGACTGAAGAACTACTAATGAGTTTTGATTTACAACATTTGTTTTATTCAATTTCGTCTCCCATCCCGAATGCCCGCACCTTCCTTTTCACTCCACCCAACAAATTTTGTACAACCGATTTTCCCAGTGTTTTTGTTGTTTTTACCCAAATTTTCTTCAATTCTAGCTCTGTATTTATAGTTTTGGGATGTTTGCAAAGTTCCGTTTTCATAATTTCCCAGAATTTTTCAATCGGACGAAGTTCCGGTGAATTTGGTGGGTTCATATCCTTTGGCACAAAATTGACTCCGTTGGCTCGGTACCACTCCAATACGTTTCGAGCGTAGTGGCAGGATGCTAAATCAGGCCAAAACCGAGTTGATCCTTTGTGCTTCTTAATGAATGGCAAGAGACGCTTCTTAAGGCACTCTTCCGTGTAAATCGCACAGTTTATTGTTCCGGAAGTGATGAAGGGAGCACTTATTTCACCACATCCGCAAATTTCCTGCCAGATTAGGAACTTCTTTGCAAATTTCGATAGTTTTTCTTTTGAACATCCCCTCCGGAACATCGAACTTCGACTTGGCAACAAAATATTCTTGCCCAGGAAGTTGACGGAAGTCGGCCTTGACGTATGTTTCGTCATCCATCACGATGCAACCGGATTTGGTGAGCAGCTTCGTGTAAAGTTTCCGGGCGCGGGTTTTCGCAGTGATGTTTTGTTTTTCATTCCGGTTTGGGGCTTTTTGCACTTTGTAAACATGTAACCCAGCACGCTTCATGGTTTTCTGCACAAAACCGACTGACACCTTAGACTTTTTAGCGACATCTCGAATTGACATGTTTGGACGGTTCTTGAATTGTTGTACGACTTTCCTGGTCATTTTACTGTCCATTGGACCACTTTTACGACCACTCCCTTCCTTCCTTTGGACACTCTTATTACACGAGACACAGTTGTATTTGCAATTCCAAGCCTTTTAGCAATCCACCGGTGGGACGCCCCTGGATTTTGATTGTGAGTGCACAAAATTTTCTCACGGACAATTTCTTGTTTCGACGACATGACTGGAACTACTGAATGTATAACTATGAAACTTGGCAGATGTAAATAATACACTATGGATAAGATCTACTCAAATTTCTAGGTTTTTTACTCATACGATTCAAAAGTTACAGAAGATTTTCTGTGTGCCATTTTTATCGAATACACCCTTTAGAACTAAGATTTTTGGAATCAGTTGAATATGAGAGCAAGTCATCTCACCGGACGCCGCACTGAATAAGCCTTTTAATTTCAATAGCTGAGTTATTGATTCGGTTGTCAAAAGATTTGACCACCTACGGGTCGGTTCGTTTGATCAATTTTCATTTTATCAACACTAGTACGTAAGTAATTTGCGTCATTTGATAACGCAAAGTTTGTTTTATCGCACCATCTAGATTCTATACATGAGTGTGCTGTAGTTCGTGAGAACTTGACGAGCAAAATAATTGTTTACGGAAATAAAATGAACGTACAAAATAAATTCACCTCATTCTACTGAATTGAAAACCCATCTCACGTTTAGTGACTATAGCACAACTATAGATCATTGCACGATGGCGTCATCAATGCAGTTTTGACAGTTCAGGGAGCTTGTTTACGTGGACATAGAATATTTTCGGTAAGATCGGTCAGAGATTTTGTGCTCTAAATTTATTACGACTAAAGTAAAATTGCCAAAAAACAGACACCAGTGCTTATTTTAACTTCATTTCTTGGATCTAATCGTATAGAATCCGAAAAACAGACAGTGACAAATTTTGTTTGAGCGGTTCAAATTCTAACACCTTGTAAACAAGCTCTCTGAACTGTCGAAAAAGTGAGGTTAACAAATTCCATGCAATGATCTATAGTTACCTTAACCGGGACAACGGGTCATCTAACCTCACAGAATAGGGAATGAGGGCCTGTTCATAAACCACGTAGAGTCGTTTGTTAAAATCTCAGACCTCCGCTTTCGTAGACTTTGCTCCATACAATTTTTTGAAATTTTGTAGGCTGGTCAAAACCCCACTCCCCCCTAGAAAAGTCTACGTGGTTTATGAATAGCCCCTAAGTGGAATCGGATGGGCATGCAGTGATTGTAAAGCCTTTACTATTATTATTTATTGAGCTGGAAATAGATCCAAACTATACAACATTGCACCTCCTTTTCAGGTTCATAGTGATGCGAAGGATATTCCTGCTCATGGCACTGCTCTACTTCATGCGGTCAATCACCATGTACGTGACGGTACTGCCAATGTCCAGTACCTCGTACTACTGCAGTCCCAAGTCGAACTCGACGACACCGTTGGAAATTATGCGACGTGCCATCCAGCTCATTTCCGGCTTCGGGCTGTCGATCAATGGCAAGCACACCTACTGCGGCGACTACATCTACAGTGGCCACACGGTGACGCTGGTGCTCGGTTACCTGATTATCGCCGAATGTAAGTCATCGAAGAAGAAGTATTTTTCCGGAGCTATAAGTACCCAATGCTAATTGGATTTTTGTGTTGCATTTGTAGATTCACCGAAGAAGTTCTGGATCATCCATTGGCTCGCGTGGTGTGCTAGTTTGACGGGCGTTTCGATGGTGTTGTTCGCCCACGGCCACTACACTATCGACGTGCTAATTGCATACTACGTGACAACGAGACTGTTTTGGACGTACCACACTCTGGCGAATAATAGTCTTCTGCTTAAGGTAGGTCATTCGCTCCGAGCTATGCTCAGCCGGTTAACCAAATTGTTTCCCCCCTCCTTCTACAGCAAAATGGTCACAACTATATTGGCCGCGAATGGTGGTTCTTCATATTTCGGTACTTCGAGAGGAACGTTCGCGGACCGGTACCGCTGCAGTATGACTGTCCATTTCCGTTTTCTTGGTCGAAAAGAGCACCCAAGCTGCCCAGTCGAGAGAGCTGATGCTGTTAATGATGGACATCCGGCAGAACCACTTTTACAAAAGACGCAAGCGGAGAAGATATCGCACAGGACAACGTGGCTCTGTGGAAGCCAAAGCAATAGAAAAGATCCGTTTAGCCGAATAGTAGTTGCATTAAGATAGAAAACTGTGTTGTTGTCAGTTGTTACATTTACCCGACAACGACAACAAACGGAGGTAGCAAATCCAAAACGCATAAGACTTGATTATGATCCTATTTTTCTAGGAGCTAGTAAGTGTTGGAACCATTTTAAGTTATAAAAAAAGTTCAATCAATTTGTCCATTGAATGAAAAACTCGTGTAGATGTTTGTTTTATGTGAAACGAGTTTAAGAATAACAAACCGCTTCTTTAGGAAGTAACCGATTTTCGGTGTAGTTTCTAAGTGTTGTAAGTTAACAAAGCGTTTATATGTAATCGAACAAAAAACGAGGTACATACAGAAACCTAAAATGCAGCCAACGGCTATTTCTAGTCAGCTGTGTCAATGATAGAGTGGAACATTAAGCCAATCTAAACTAGAAGCGAATGCTGCGAACATGTTAGTTATAAGAGAGAACACTACACCTAAGCAGAAAAAAAATATGAAATTTCTAAGCTGCCTTCTTATCATATTATAGGAAACAACATTTTAGAGATAAATTGTATCGAAAACCATGTGATAATCAATAGAGACAATTCAATTTTACTGTAGTTTATTTATAGAACGAATGCGATAAAAAACATGAACAGATGCATCTAATGAAACCGTATTATGGTCATGCAACGGAAGCTACAAAAAGGTTATCACCGATCTTTTAGTCCACTCTCATTCACTCGATACTTCCCTAACGCAGTGTGTATTATAATCACTGGATGTGACGCATTACTCCGAACATTTTTAGATCCGATCTCTAATCCCGTTTAATCCGATTAATATGTTTGTTGGTGAATTTTTTAGAAGCGTTGTAGCAGCTCATTATAGTATGATTCATCAAATCCTACAAATTCGCGGCCATAGGCCATATTGCCGACGTGGATCCGATAATCCGACTGCCAAATTCACACGAATCAATGTTGCCAAGCTTGGTCATACAATCAAAATAGACCATGAAATCGGGTTTCCGAGTCGTCGTATAAGTACCGGATATCAGGTATGAGGAAACTGTCAGCCTTATTGCACGCGTCGTGTGAGGCAAGGTTAATTACTGTCACAAGTGGGGTGAAATGCAAATCAAATGAAATATCATCACACTTAATTACCTATCTCACCTCACTCGCCGCGCAGAATCGGAGGGATGTGAGGTGAACTTACAGACTGTTGTTACTACGTTAGGGGCTATTCTTAAACCACGTAGACTTTTCTGGGGGGAGGGGGGGGGGGGGGGTTCGCAAAAGTCTACGCTCCATACAAAAATTCAAAAAAACTGTATGGAGGAAAGTACGAAGGGGGGGGGGGGTTGAGATGTTCAAAAATTAGTCTACGTGGTTTATGAACAGGCCCTTACTAGTGATGTAAAAAGAGTAAGGTCTTTAATCGTTGTGCGTCTGCGTCAACGTCTTATCAGGAAAATTGCATTACAGACCTTAAAGGGGGATATACAGTTAGAATGACCAAAAAATACATTTTTTTTTTTGCATAAAAAGTCAGTAAATTTCCCGTAGAATACTCTCCTAAACCCGTTTTTCGAAATTCAAACTCCAAGTGTTTTTTTTTTCATCGTTTTTCGAAGACGCCTTCTTCGCGCGCAGACCAATAATTAAAACTTTCAACGCGTTTTTCTCAAAACAGCATTTTCGGAGTTTATGCTGGTGATATCTCAAAAACCAATTAAACGATTAAACTGAAACTTATAGGATTTCTTTATTATAGTATTACCTTCTATATGAATTTAAAATTGTTGTAATATTTTATTATCACATACGGAAAAATTTGATAAAATGGAAAAAAATTGGATTTTTTCAAAAAAGTAACGCCAAAAGTGCAAATTTTTTTTTTACTTTTTTTTCAATTCATCTACTAACTGTAAATGTAGTTCATAATTTTTTTTGGGTCTGCAGATTTCAGATCAAAACTGCGACCAGGAGAGCCGGCACAAGCAAAGTACAACGACTTTTTCAATGCACTCTAACGGCCGCCATTTTGTTGAAAAAATTTTGAAAAAAATATTTTTGAATATTACATGGATACACATATAATTGTAAAAAAAATCAATTGATTTGAGTAAAAACTTCCCCTTGGAAATTTATTTTCAAAAATGAGTTTTTTCTCTCATTTTCCCCCCTTAATGGAATAGACGTTGGACGGGTTGTCCGATTTTTCACCGAAAACACTTTCCCCGAATGTACCGTTTCTCAGAAAAACTTTAACCCGAATGTACTGATTCTTAGAAAAAAAATCCGCGAATGTACCGTTTCCTCGAATTGCTTTCACAAATAAAGCTGTGTTCCAATTCGCGAATTAATTTTAATTTTACTAAAACTTGACAGATGAAAAATAATTGTAAAATCAGCGCCAACATTAGATTAGGGCGAATCTGCTTTTGTAAACAATGGCTTTCGTAGTAGTTTTCTCGTGAACAAAAGGTTACAAATACAAATTAAGCACTCTTTAAGGAAGAGGAGCTTTATCTCTATGCGCTGATATATTCAATTTGAAGGAATTGTTTTCACCTTCCGATAAATTAGAAGACAAAGTATGTGTTTACAAAAGCAGATTCGCCCTATTCAAATGTTGGCGCTAAAATCTTTATGTTATTGATCAACAAACTTTCGATGTGGTGTCCGTTAATATAGAAGAATCCAAGTTAAAAAAAGAAGAAGACACCAAGTGGTTATAAATTTGACAGCTCCCATGTTAAAGTATAGGACGAACGTTTTAAAATGCTTCTAATAAATTCAAATTAAATTTTAATTAAAAGCGATTTGTTGTATGATGTAAGAAAAATCGTAAACTGCAAAATAGGGGCATTATTTTGATTTTTTTTTAATTTCCTGAAAATGTTTATAGTTTTGGATTTTTCTTCAACCTTTTTTCAACCTGGATTCTTCCATTGAGTTTACATCTGTCAGAAATAAGTCAGCTAGAGTAGCAAACTTATGCTTTGTTCATACTACCATAGACTAACTCTAAGACCAGTAGGTCTAGAACAAAAACGATTTTTTTCTTGGCTCAGTCAATACTAGCACATCGGTCCCAAGCTTAATAATGCGCCCCTAATAATGAACTCACATGAACACACTTTCAAATATTCTGTCAAAATAACACAGCAAATCAAAACAAAGGCGCAAATATGTATAACAAGGTGCTGGCTTCAAGGTGTAATTCGGACCAAAGGGTTCTACAACAGTGAACCAATTTCAAATCGCTAGTTTCATATTGATATTTGATACTACAGCGTTGTAACATAATACAAGGCAATCTTGATGACATTTTCCTTGTAGATAATTTTCAAATCACCCTTGCATTATGTTACAAGTCTGTAGTCTGAAAAAAGCATTAATCGATTATTTTCCATCTGTCAAGTTTATGTGAAAATGCCGTAAATTTGTCGTGGTACATAGGCTTCCCATATAAGCCTCGAATACTATCGGATAGGTGAACTTCGAAATGACCGTGGTGGGTTGATTAGGCAAGTTTTCAATGACGAGAAATTCGCAGAAAAAGCCATTGTTTACGTTTGTCAGTTAGGCCCTAATGAAAAATCTTTGTCGACTTTTCGATTGTCCATTATCCATTATCAGTAAAATTGTCCGTATCTTGTTGAAGATTGGTACTTCAAATGCCTTCCATGATCCAAGAGCAGTTTCCAGGCGTGTTAACATTCTAACCAGAGAGAGGTTCTGGGGTAGGCTCACAAAATCTCCTCTCGCCGGCTTCCTCTTAAGGAACGTCCATTAATTATGTGACGCAAAAAGTGACTTTTTATAACCTCCCCTTGTCACTTTTTATGGATGGTCACGTTCTTTGGAAAAAAAAGGTTGCTTTTCGACAATTTTGCAATTTATCTAGAACAAGCTTGTTCATGTTTTCCATACCTATCATGATTACCCGGTATGTCGCAGTCGGGAGCACGGTACATTCGGGAAAACGGTACATTCGGGGAACGGTACATTCGGGAAAATAGCTTTCGGGAAAACGTCATTCGGGGAAGTGTTTTCGGGGAACTGGTTTTCGGGGAAAAGTCGGACAATCAGGGAAGATATCGTAATCGACGATCTCTTGAATTATCTGTGGTCTTTCTAATATAGAACATAGTAAGCCGAATGAGCGATGCCACAATTTGTTTAGCAAGAAGAAAGTTGAGACCCATTTTCAACTTTGTATACCTTTAGAGATTGTGCCAATTTTGAGAGATCTGAAAAAAGTTAATTTTGAAAACGATTTATATTTAAGTTACAAACTGAATTCACAGCAATATTGATTTGAATTTCGCGTGTGAGATTAAACGACTTTCTCTCACTTACGAGGTGGTAATTGTCCCTTCGGTGGTGACCCTCCTTGCAAATCAAATTGAATAACTTCATAAGGAAACGCAAGTCGTCTGATCACAAACGCCGCGCAGAATAAACCTGTTGATAATCAACTAAAAATTCCAGATAACATTTTCAAAAGGATCAATGTTCTAATGTTAACTCCAAAGAAACTAACTCAAATGGGATCCTCATCATGTTTTAATTCTCACAGTGCGGTAAATTCGATTCGCATGGAAACTAGATTACAAATTGTTTAACTACCTTACCCTCACTTTTATACGAATAGCAACTTGCTTAGAACTGAAACTTCATATACTTACTGAAAACATTGCTTGCCATGCACTGATTTACCGTTCAATGTAGCTTATATTTATAAACTAGATGCCCCTTTGAAATATCAGCTATCAACAATCTGATATATCTGCAGTGTACCTTCAAAGCACTATATTGGATGTATCAACACTTGGAATATTGAGTAAAGGAGAGCTAAATGTGCTTAATTATATATTGTTTTCATTTTAAAGTGTCAAAATACATTGAGTACATCATCCTAACGAGAGCAATCGAAGCAACTTGAAGCTATTTTAGTCTGTTCATCAAACCAAATTTCAACAGTGTGCCTTGAATATCAAACTTTCCCAAACGACTAGAAATGAATAAATTGAAATACCTTAACAAAACTATTTGGATTATTTTTATTGAAGTTATGAAAAGTTGAGAAACCAGCCCACCCAACGATATTTTTCGACACATGAAAGAGAATTGGGAGACTCATCCTTAGAGCACAATCCTAGGGACTTGTTGAAGAGTAACCGCCCAAACACAATGATAACGGAAACGGAACAGAAAACGGCAATTTCGACAGTTGCTGCAAATGTCTTCGATATGTCTAATTAGAATCGCTTTGGATCTAGCCTGTTTTCTTTCCGAAAAGCAGGCATACTCAGATCGGGCTTTGCCGTTATCATTGTGTTTGGGCCATAAACGCTTGTTGTTGAACAAGCAGGCCATGATCTGTTATACTTTGATAGGGTAAGGGGATGTAATGTTAGCCTAGATCCTTCATTCGGCCTATGTACTAAATGTGTCATTAATTTAGCGATAATCAACAAAATCATGTTGCTATTAGCATGATAGATGAAATCCGAAGCAATTGAGACATTTTTAATCATCTTATAGTTGTGCACTTCCGCGTAATTTTCGGTTTCTTGAACTTTCGGGGCATCATGATTTCACTGGTTATGCTGAACAGATGATCTACACGATTTCAAATGATCTAAATTTGGCTTAATTGAATCGATAAAGCAAGTAATGCAGTCTGAATGTGCAGAACATAGTAACACGTTACAAACTTACTGTTCACATAGCTAAAATAACAATGATTTTACAAGAAAATGGTAGACCCAATGTTGGGTACATATTTATTTGTATGTTTCCAAATATGGCCTGTTGTATCAATAACGTAGTAAAAACGTTGTTATAGATAAAATTTCGAGTGGAAATGCATGAATTCGCGGTTGTTTATATTCAAGTGGCTCATCTAAACATAAATCGAAGAGACAAAATCATTGTATAGTGAATTATCATGTTTTCATTATTGAATGGCTGATAAATCATATATGAACATCATTTAAGTGTTTCGAGGCAGTTTTATTTTAGTTTGTGTTTTGAAATGTTGTATTAAGTAAATCCAGTACAGCTTACAATGCCTTAATTCATAAAATTGAAGAAAAAACCGTACAAAGACTGCATTTAGTGATAAATCCATCGGATGGGACGAAGTTGCATCCACGAATAGACCCAATTTGGTGCTTATAGACCGACATTAAATCCACATCCCTCAAGAGTTTAGGGCATTATAAAAATAGTTATGGAACTTTTAGTGATACATGCTACCAATTGTCTTATCAAACTTATCTTTGCAAGTGTATAATTAGTCGAATCTCGCTTACAGCTTAAAAACTTTATGTGTTATAATGAAAAATGTGATCGCTGGTTGCATAATAGGCTGAGTCAAGGGATACATACCCTATATGAAATAAATTTGATTAATTCATGAGTACTTTTTCCAACAGATCCCAAGAACCACAAGCATTATATTATTGCACTTATTCAACCCAAAATTAACATCGGTAAAGTGGATTCGCATCAATTCAACAGTTGTCAAGTAATGAAGCGTTAGTTAAGCTTAAGAATGTAGTGATGCATTACCAATGCAATAATGCTACATTTGCAATGTCTAATGGCATTACAAAAGATATAGCATTAGATCGATCTTAGTGGGGCCCTTTTCAGCTCTAATCCAACTTGAATGATGCACTAGACGTAATGCATATGCCCTATATATGCATGCTATTACAGCCTTGTGGTTACTTGGGACGTATCTGATTTTGTAAACATTGAAGGGAAGTAAGATTCACCCGTTAAATTCTTAAAACCCTTAGCAGTTTCATGCAAACGAAGGCCACCAACACAAGGAATAACGTTTCCCTTAGATCATGGGGATGCTACCGAGAGCTTTGAAAAATTTACGTACTTACTCAAGAATTAGTTATTTCCCAACCCTTGGACAGAACAGTTAGAGCATGCCGGAGTCATTCAACACTCTAACAACAGCACCTAGACTGCCATAAACGTGGGGAATTCGACTATTTTCATGAGTATTGTAACCATTATATGCAATAGTCATTTTGACAACGATTTAATTGTCGATGCAATCATGGAATTATTCTCAGTGTACATCCACAAACTCTATGCATGGACAAAGTATCATAAACATTTATTTCAAACCTGAATGATAATACATACATAAAAAAGTTTCTAGCGGTAGTTTTTTATGCACTCTGTTTTGATACGCACATGGGAGAGGAACTCTCTCTCTTTTTGGGTTTGCTTTGGTTCGCAACATCTGAGATCACTCAGGTTTTTTCTCGTCATCTCTAACGTAGAGACCACGGAGACCTCATGACGATAAGCAAACATTTCCTTCTACATCATAATCGTTACTCAACGCACGGAGAATAGGAAACGTAACAATTAGAGTATGCAAAACCCATAAATGGTGGTAACCATTAATCATACTGGTGGAAACCTGTAATCATACTGGTGGGGACCAGTATCGCAACCTTCACGGTATTTCTCTCCGAGGTCCTTCCTATGTGTACAAATAACTATAGTATACTATGTGTGGCCCTCGGTGTGACCTCACTTAATTTTAATTTGCCACATAAACTTCATATGTGTACCACAGAGGTTTCAGTTTACATTCAAACAAATGAATATTATGTGGAATTTTACATGGATTTTTGCCAGTAAATATGTGTTGATTTTTTCCCTTGAAGGACATGGGCAACATCATGTAAACTCGATTAGGAAGGCCAGTTAACTGCGAAGAGAATAAAGGCTCGAACGCAGTGATAACGGAAGGGGAATAGCAACGGCAGCGGAAGAGCCCAATCTGACTAAACTTGCTTGTCGCATAGAAAAATTATTAGACCCAAGTTTATTCCAATGGACATATCGACGTCATTTGGGACAATTGTCAAACTTGCCGATTCCGTGCCGTTTCCGTCCATTTTGCGTTTGGGCCTTAACTCGTTGATAATCTGTATTCCAAATTATAATTGAGTATGTTTAAACTAGTGATCCTCATAGCAAGAGATAAGCGGAAATTCGATTCAACGATTTGGCAACGATGTTTATTTTATTCACAGAGGCTGATAACACTTGCCACAGTGCAAAATGTTTACGATTGGCTCAGATTTGTCAGCTCTCGATGCATGATTGGCTCAAAAATGGCTGCTTCCACATATCTCTTACTACGAGGATCACTAGTTTAAACTTACATTATAGGAAAGCAGAGTCAGATACAGTATTAAATGTGCTCTCACAAAAGTATTTTGTTAAAACAATAACTTAACCACTTTAGTCTAAAAGAATGTGACAGTTATAAATCAAATATTATCTTTATTAATATCACACAGTGGTGATTACTTTAAATAATTTTATTGGTTTGATTTGAATGAAATTTTGAATTGATTTGGAACTTTCTTATGAATTGAAACAAATTGAAACCTTTTATTGAATACCAACAAATTTTTTTTTGTCTTGATTATCGAGATTTTCAGCCTCGGGCTGGTTCATCTCCCGTCGTAGTCAGTCAAACACCACTTTTGGACATTTTCGTAACTTCTCCGGGGGTGAGATTTATACCAACAAAATATTTAATTCAAAGCAGAGTGATTTCTTTGCGTGTATGACATTCAAGTTAATTTTCAATTATTAATAACTAAGCTAAGTCTCAGATATAGAGATATCTATCTATCTATCTAATAATTAAGCTTAATGAGGATTAACGCACGCACACTATCGTTTCTGTCGTCGTGAAAAAATTGTTCGTTTTCCCACCGATAAGCTAAAAGTTAGCTTACCCATTTTAGGCCCCTATTACGAGTGTCACTTCACGCACTGTAACCGGCCAGTACCCATTAATGGGTAAAAATGTACCCATTTTTTGATAGTATATGAAGCTGTCAAAAAATGGGTACTTCTAAAATCAAAATAATGCATACTAAAGACCCATTTTTTATTTTCAATGAGAGACCAAAAGATGGGTATTTTTCTACCCATTAATGGGAAAAAAATATCTTAGCATTTTCCTGACTCACTTTGTATAGTTAAAAGCTAGTTTAAAAGTGCGCTGTTCGAAAAACTTCGCGGAATCCAGTCCACGAAAACGCGAAAAATATAGAAGAACTGGAGGTTAAATTGGATAGCGAAGGCTTTCAAAAACTGAGAGGTACGTTATTGATATATTATAATAAATTCTTCAATTTCATCAGTAGAATCCTATTTCCGAATACGTGTTACTTCCGAAGCGAAACATCCAAGCTCTCATCAAGTTGACATCAAAATTAAATCTAATCAGATATATTCCACGGAAACCTTCAGGAATTGTTTGGGCGATGTAGGAATTTCTCTGGATGATCATGATGCGATGATCGCTTCAATGGACCACCCCGTCACCGGAATATTTGCCGATGTAAAAACCCCCGAACTTGACATACCTGAGAGGTAAAAGGCCTGTGGCTAAAGAGTGGTTGTTAAGAATTAAATAGTTATTGCGATCTACTATATGTTTATTCTTATGCTAATTATTCTATATAAAAAGTAAAAACATATCACGAAAAATTTGTATTTCATTCCCATTTTGCATATAACAAACATTTTGAAAAATGGGTATTTCCTACTCATTTTCCAAATAACAAACGTTTTGAAAGATGGGTATTTCATACCCATTTCTCAAATAACAAACATTAAAAAAATGGGTAAAAAATACCCGATAGCCTGACGTATAGGCTCTTTACCCATTAATGGGTAAACTTGTTTTACCCATTAATGGGTACTGGATGGTTACAGTGCGGTGAAAACGGGCGAAGTGACACTCGTAATAGGGATGGTGCAAGTGATTCCCATTTGATTTGCACGCGATCTTTTTCACCGTGATTCGCAAGTTATCACCGTGATTCGTTTTCACCGTGAAGTGACACCCGTAATAAGTGCTTTAATCGTTTTGGCAGCTGTTTGTTACGTTTTTCTCCAAAAAGCACTACCACATTTCCAGAAGGCACACCCCGATGTGATAAGCTTAATAAGGAAAATAATTGTTGCACTTGTTTAAGTCCATCACTATTGGGTCATTCGCCTTATATTCAACAACCGTGTAACCGTGAGCACGCAGCCATGTGTCATTGATTTGGCCGATAAGGCAAATTTTGGTTCAGCACGTGTACTGTGCGAAACAGTGATGCCATAATCACAGACATGTCTGTAAATTTGCAGACTTTTCAATTTTATTGCAGACTTTTTTAACGATGCAGACATTTTATTTATGTTGCAGACTTTTACAGACATTTGAAATATTGTTTAAATTTAAATAAAGGTATTCTATGAAGTTCGGATTTAAAACGTACGCAGTACAGTATTTAAACACAGTTTATTAGATAAGGTAAGAAGCTTTGATGAAATGTTTTAAAATATCGTAAGTATCATTTAAAGTAGAAATCCTCGAAGAAACGAAAGCGGTGAGCCACTTGGAGACACAATGGGCCAGGAGATAAGTATTGTAAAGGCCGTTTCCAAGGGTAACATGGAGTCCCTACTTATGGTAATGTTCAATCCCACGCGTGTTCAAACCCATGCGAAACCCATCAATCATATTTGAGAAACTTAGAGACTTCATAAAAAAAAATCTCCTATGGCCAGGTAGAAACTTCTCAGAAGTATTGGGAGCAAGCAGTTCATGCAAGAAAAACCTTCAAAAATTCATACTTACCAGAATTTTAAGACAGAACTTCCCCAAGAATCAGGAGAGGACTTATCAGAGCTTCAGGAAGAAGTGGAGGGGAAAGGACTTCTCTGAAGTTTGGAATTTTTCAGTGGTTTCCAGATTGAACTTCCCAGAAGTTCAGGAAAAAAACTTTTCCAAATTTCAGACGAGAGATAACCAAGAAGGGCACTACCTATAATTTCTCAAAAAATCTGAAAAAAAAAACTTCTCGAAAAGTTAGTTGGAACTTCCTAGAAATGCGTGGCAGCTTTTCCAAAGCTCAGAGGACAACATTCTGCATTTCAGAATTAGGATTTCTCAAAATCCTTTAGGGAGAACAGATTGAAACTTTCCAGGAGCATTGGGGGTACTTCCTTCAATTTTAGCACGAAATTCCCAATAGTTCCGGATCAAACTTCCTCAAAGTTCTGGAGAAAACTTTCCAAAAGTACAGAAGAGGACTTCTCAGAATTCCAGGAAGAAACTTCAAGAACAAATTTCAAGGGAATTTTCCTAAAAATTTTGGAATAAAATTTTCCTTGCAGTCCCGGATGGGACCAATCAGAAGTTTGAAAAGAATAAGCTCAGAAAAAAAACTTCCCCGAATTTCAGGAAGAAACTTACCAGAGAGGACACTACCTGTAGGGTCAAGAAGGTATTTTTCAAAAAAAAAATCAGTAAAGTAAACTCCTCAGAAGTTCACAAGAGGACTTCTCAGAAGTTGCGAAGAGATCAAAAGTTCAGTTGGAGCTACCCAGAAGTGCTAGAGAGCTTCCCTAAAGTTCCGAATCAAACATTCCAGCATTTCAGAATGAGAACTGCTCGAAGTTCACAAAATCTCAGAGAGATCTTTCAAGTAGTTCAAGCAGGAATTTCTCAGAAACAAGAAAGGGGTGAGTTTCAGGAACAAACTTCCCCGAAGTTCAGGACTCTGAAATTCAGAAGAGATTATTTCGGCAGTTCAGAAAAGAACTTCTCAGAAGCTCAGGAAGAAACTTCTAGCAACTTAAGAAGATTTTCCAAGAAATTCTGAAGAGTATTTTCTCAAAGTTTTGCAGAAACTTTCCTCGTGGTTCAGAATGGGACTTATCAGAAGTTTAGAAAGTAACTATGTTCAGGAAAAAATTGCCAAATGTTTCTGGAAGGGAAGGTAAGGTTCTTAAATGTAAATTTCGAAGAAAATAAGGAGTGACTGCCAAGAAGTTCATGAGGAATTTAGCCTGAATTTCCGGAGGAAACTTCCCGGAATAAAGCAAAGAGCCTTGCAGAAAATCTGGAGAGAGTTTCCCTGAAATTTAAGAGATAATCACTGAATAACCCAAGAAGCAGTCTATACAAAAATCAATTATACGACCATTATGATATTGATGATCATGAGTGATGATGACACCATATTAAAATATGGTACACACTATCAATGGTTATTGTTGAATAAAAAAAAAGTCTGTTGAATTTATCAAATGAAAACTAAATTATGATTTTAAAATACAAAACTAGAAAGAGCGTTACTGGAGAATGGAAAATTGTGTCATCTATGCGAATGCTTCAAGCTTCAGTTCATTTCCAAGAAACAGATGCAGACATGTATACATAATCACACAAATAGCGATAATAACTCGTTTTCTTATTACGCCGTTTCGTTGAAAAAAAGTCTAATTTTCTAAAAAAAAATTTACAGACTTTTAAAGACATTCCCAGATATTTCAAATTTTTATAACAGACATTTGAAAAAAATATCTGGCATCCCTGGTGCGAAATGAAAACAAAAACAATCTATCCGATCGCTGCAGTCATCTCGCGAAAAAATATTTATTTTCCATACTGCTTGTTTGTTCTAAACAATAATTTTTCGGGATGTCGAAATCCCTGGCGAAGAAAGCTTTAGCTATGGTGGAAGAAGGCCTTTCTGATTCATTGAAGAAAACAGATACTTCTAAAGGTAAGAGGCTTGCCGGTTCCGAAGTCCTTGTTTCAGAAAGTAAACTATTTTCATTGTAGACAAAAAGCGTAAATCAGACGTAAACGAATCCGATATTATGCCACAGCATCACAAAATGGTGCGATATGTGGGCAAAAGGGGCCACAAGGAGGCCAAAAGTGTGCTGCGGCGGGCGGAAGCTATGACAATTGTGGAGGCCAGGAAAAGGATGCTCAATCGCAAGGATAACACCGAGGACAACGTACGAAAACTGCTTCTGTTGAGCTCGGCCAAGATCGGAGAGGAAGCCGGGGCCAAGGTAAGTTCCCATACACGAATGAATTATACACACCTAATTCACGGTATTACTTTTTTTTTTCTAGCTGGTCAAACGAGCCCAGACCGGCAGGTACGTCGTCAAAGCGGACGAGTTGCTTAGCAAAAAGGACACCGATGAGAGTGTGTTCGATGAGGAGGATTTCAAAAAGTTTGAACAAGAATTGTTTTGCAGTGTGTTGAATCAATAAAGTAGTTTTTCTAAGGTAAACTATAAGATTATTTTCAACAGAATATCACGCGTTCAAATCAATGGAGGTACCTCATCTTTGTTAATTTTTTGCTGTAAATTGCGATTGCTGTTATTAACTATGTTTCTGTAGTCAACAGTTCCCTTAAGTTCTTGTTTACCGCTGTTGTTTGTTCTAATGGGGTTGTTCTTTATCCAATCTGAAAATGAAACGTAATTATTGTTTTTAGCTTACGTAAGCTGGCCAAACTTACCTGGCTTCTTCGGTAGATCAAAGCTTATGATTTGTGGATTCAATTTAGGCATCACAATCAACATGTGCCCCGTAGTCGTGGAGCGCTTGCAGGACGAGGTATGAATTTTAATTTCGTCTTTTAAGGCCAGTTGGAAGATTCGACCTTTGATCGTTACCCTGATGTAGTTTGGTTGAGCATCTACTTCGATGTAAGATGTGTCTAGATACCTGGAATGCACATAGTAATCAAAGTTCATTCTTGATCATGTCAACTAAATGATTGACAAACTTGTAAACATGCAAATTCAGTTCGTATCGATCATCCTCATCACGAAAGTCAAACCTTATCTTCGGTTCATTCAAGCTGTAAGGTCGTCCGCATTGAGCAAAGAGAATCGGTGTCCTCTTCTCCTCCGTCTTCTCCAAATCTCCCATGCTCACGTTCGGTTTCCCTTTCGCCTTCTGAGAATACCTAGCCATCTGATTCCGCGTTTCCGGGCAGTGCTCACTTTTCTGTTGCCAAAATTGAGCCGATTGTTCTTCCTCGTCCATGCCTTTAACGTTTTCTTCCTGTGCCCGAAGGGTTTGAGCCACCCGAATTTTCTGTTCATCTCGTTCGATTCTATGAAAGAGCTCGAGTTGAACTATCCTGTCGCGATTCGTTTTGAACAGCTTTGTTGCTTTCAGTCGATCCGTGCGGGTAATTTCTGTTCCATCTAGCGTCTCTAGCTGCGGCAGAACGCACATGACGTAATCTCTATAGCCGGGATAGTCGGTACAGGGATTTCCGGTTAGATAGAGATCTCTTAGGTTATAGTTGTCTCTCAGAGATTCTACCGATGTCAGTTGACCGATAAAGTTCAGCGTTAAATCCAGTTTGTTCAACGATTCCAAGCCCTCTAGGTTTTCGATTCGTTCGATGTTGTTCAATGCCAAGTTGAGATACTCTAGCTTTTTAAGTTTGTGAAGGTTTTCGATTTTCGAAACCAAATTTGATTGCATCAAGAGGATCTTGAGGTCCCGACACCAGCTGCCGATGTGTTCAATTCGGTCGATGTCCTCCTGGTGCAAAGATAATTCTTCCAAACTACTGATAATGAGTTCATTATGCTCGGAACGTTTCCGGATCAGTTGCTCCGTTACTGTGGGAACATATATAGGTTATTATATTTTAACCAATGAAAATTTGTCTTAAACTACTTACTTCGAACCATGGTTTGTCAGTTAGGTAAACTGGCGATTCTGAAATAAACAATGTCATGGTTGCTAGGCGGTCGCATTGGAAAGGAAAAAGCGTTGAAGCTACTAAAAGAAAAGTCATGCGCATTGTGTGCAACTCAACATGCATGGGTTTTCTTCTGTCTTGAATTGGCGCAGTTTGACCATGAATATTCCCATCAGTGCTCCATGAGTTAAAGGGCACAAACTGTCAGCCCTACACAACATGTTTTCAGATACAGTTTATCGAATAAATCGAATAATGGATTTTTCTTTAAACTAATTACCTAAGACTACTATTTACATCTTACAACTAACTATAATTGCTATAATTTCCGACCCTCGCCGCATCCCAGCCGGCAACGGCAGCTGGGTTGCGGACAGGTCCAATATGGCGCCATTATGGACGACGGGCAAGTACCCGGTTCAGGCGGTTGTGTCTACCACAAACGAAGGCTTCGCGGTTGTAAAAGTGAATGGAGTGTTCTTCAACGCTGCTACGCACCACCAAGATGGTCGATTGACCAACTGGCCTAAACCAGTTGGTAATAGCGGGGGATTTCTACGCTTGGGCGCTCGAGTGGGGGTGCCGCCTTTCCAACCCCAGGAACCAGAATCTTCGGGAACCCCTTGGCTAGGCTCAATGTGGACCTATCCAACGTGGGTACCAAGAGTACCTACCACAGAAACGGAGCGGAATCGATGATCGATCTAACCTTCATCAGTCCTGGGCTGCTTAATAATTGGAGGCTTTTATGACTACACCCATAGCGACCACTTGGCGGTTCGTTATTGTGTCGTCCACAATAAAAGGCAGCGTGCGGAAGGAGGAGCATCCAGTCCATTCGCCCGCAGATGAAGGACGTCCTAAATTGACGTAGAGACTTTCAAAGAGGCGCTTGAGAGGGAACGAAACTTACGCGATACCCAGGGACCTTGCGGTGAACGACTTGTTATGACACTTACACGAGCGTGCGATGTGACCATGTCGAGGGAAGGCAAACCGAGGAATTTAAGATCGCCGATAAATTGGTTAGAGGAGTCGATTGCCGACCTACGAGAACATGCCTCCACGTAAGACGGAGGATGCAAAGAGCGCGGTCCGACGCCGATAGAATTGAGCGTAGAAGGGCGCTACTCGCCGCGAAGGCCGCACTAAAGAGGGAGATAAAAGCCAACAAGCGGCCTGTTTCGAGAGTCTGTGTCAGAAGGCCAATACGAATCCGTGGGGTGACGCCTATCGGGTAGTAATGGCCAAAACCAGAGGAACGGCGGTTCAAACCGAACAATCTCCAGAGCTGCTGCAGGTGGGGCGGCTCAGCCGAACACTCGTGACCACGTGGGCATTGACAACGGCACAACAGGGGCCGGCGACGAGATGACGGTGACGAACGGATAACTCATTGCGATAGCAAAGTCGCTAGAGGTGAACAAAGCGCCGGGACCGGGAAATACGTATGGTATTCCGAACCTGGCCATCAAGACGGCTATTTTGCTTGATCCCGAAATGTTCAGGGTGATGATACAATGATGTCTGAACGAGTGCGTCTTTTCAGACCCTTGTGTTGCTACCCAGGGAAGCCACCAGGAGATCCATCGGCATATAGACCTATATGTCTGTTGGACACAGCGGGTAAGGTGCTCGAGAGGGTAATCCTCAACAGACTGACAACATACACGGAGGGTAAAGGCAGTCTGTCTAACAACCAGTTTGGCTTCCGTAAAAGGAAGTCGACAGTGGATGCCATTCTGTCCGTCACAAAGACGGCTGAAGTGGCAATCCAGCGCAAGAGGCAAGGAGTACGCTACTGTGCAGTGGTCACCGTTGACGTGAGAAATGCGTTCAATAGCGCCAGTTGGGTGGCTATCGCCGACTCGTTTCAACGCCTTCAGGTTCCTGGAAACCTGTACAAGATTCTTGGCAGCTACTTCCAGAATCGCGTTCTGGTATACAACACAGAGGCAGGCCAGAAACGTGTCCAGATTACCACAGGCGTCCCACAAGGTTCGATCCTGGGTCCGGTGCTATTGAACACGATGTACGATGAGGTACTACGGCTTGAGTTCCCGAACGGGGTGAAGATAGTCGGGTTCGCGGACGACATCAACCTGGAGATATGTGGTGAATCCATCGAAGGGATCGAGTTAACGGCCTCGCACTCCATCGGCATTGTGGAGAGATGGATGAGTTCCAGGAAACTGGAGCTAGCCCACCATAAGACTGAGGTCATGGTGGTAAATAATCGAAAAACGGAGCAACATTCGACAATCAGTGCAGGTAACTGCAAAATCGAATCGAAGAGGGCTTTGAGGTATCTAGGGGTCATGATAGATGATAAACTGTCCTTTGTCAGTCACGTCGATTACGCCTGTAAGAAAGCCTCTATGGCTATATCGGCATTATCCCGCATAATGTCGAATAGCTCGGCGGTGCAAGGGAGTAAGCCAGTGTTGCCTTGTCCATACTAAGGTACGGCAGGCCGGCATGGATCACCGCCTTGAGTACCAAGAGCTACACTAGTAAACTAGAGAGTACGCATAGGCTTATGTGCCTAAGGGTAATTAGTGCATACCGAACGGTATCTCCCGACGCGGTCTGCGTCCTAGCGGGGATGATGCCAATGGGCATTGTCATAAAAGAGGACGTATAGTGCTTCGAACAACATAGAACAAGAGGTATTCGGAAGACCACTAGAGCCACATCTATGGTCAAGTGGCAAAGAGAATGGAACAACTCCACCAAAGGTCGATGGACCCACCGACTAATCCCGGAATTAACTTATCAGGAGACACGGTGAAGTGAACTTCCACTTAACGCAGATATTGTCAGGCCACGGCTGTTTTAAACAATATCTGCACAAATATGGACATGCACAGTCCTCCGTATGCACCGAATGGGCGGGAGTTAAGGAAACGCGGAACATGTGTTCTTCGCATGTCCTCGTTTCAACGGCACGAGATCCGGCATGATTGCCGTAACCGGCATAAAACGAATCTGGATAATTTGGTCCAGAGTATGTGCCAAGAGCGGGACATCTGGGACGCGGTATGCTTAGCAGCCTCCCAGATTGTCCTTGATCTCCAACAAAAATTACGAACCGACCAACGGCAGGTCGCAGAGACCACATAACTACTAAATTCCTAAGTAGTTCGACATAGTGGGTGCTTAACAAGCATAATAGCCCCTTCCTCGAAGTAATACCGAAAGGTGGTTCCGGGGAAGGTCCAGGGCGTAAGGCACGGGTGGGTTTTTAGTGGGTCGAGGAATTGGCACCCTCATCCGCACACCCTGCGTTCTTCAGGTGTCTGGTTGCAGATTTTCAATCCCGTCTAAAAAAACAAACTCACCCCCATCCCCCAATTTATAGGCAGATTTATATGGTAGCTAAAGTAGGTCATTTTTTAATTAAAAATTGAACTACTAATACTAATAGCACTGAATTGAATGTTTATGCAACAAATTTGTAAGTTTTTCTGATGAAATGATGTATCAATAAAATTATTCTATTCAGTCGAACGTGAGTTATCAGTGTTCAAAAACCTTTCACTTTGGCATAACGCTCTTATTTAAAAAAAAAATTAAAATGACACCCGATAAAGGAGAAGTGTAGTTCTACGTTAAAAAGGTATTCCGTAGATTTCCGGGCCCGTGTTAGTGCGCGTTGCTTCTGTTTTGCGATTTTCTGCTTCTTGTAGGCCTTCTGGTTGTTCCGTTTCTAGATACGTCGAATCATTCCAACGCTGGTTCCCACTGTACTGCCCAAATCCCCTATCGACATTGATTTGTTCTTCCGAATTAGAGCAACCACTTTTTGATCCAGTTTTGGGTTGGAAGATCCGGGTTTTCTGCCTCTTCCTGGCAGCAAACATGGGAAAACTCAGTTCACTTAGCGCTAATTTTCACTCACACACATAAACAATCAGAAGTGAGCGTAACCACGCATAAATTATTCCGATTCTGCTCATTACTATTCCGCTTTCATTTTATTCGTAGAAAACAGAATTGAGGAATACTAGCAGCTGATCGTACAGTGTAGAATCGTACGGTAGCAGTGTGGACGATTTCTCATTGCCTAATGTTTACCCGCTCAATCATTAACGATTACATTCACCGTATCTCTGCTCTGATCCTTCCAGCTGATTGCATTTACTGAGTCAAAATAATCTCATTCGGTGTATTCAAATTGCTTACGTTCAGTGGCAACGCATTCATTCAATATGACGTCTAGATGAAAATTTGTTTCGCATGATTCTGTTTTCCTCGTTTATTCTTTCTACAATGTTCGTTTTCGAGGATTCGTGTAGAATCGTTCGATAGGAAACATCACACTCTTTCGCTATTCTATAAGCAACCGAGGGTTGCTATTTTATATAGGTGGTGCTCATGAGAGTGAATGAATTTTCCCCTGCTTGCCTGGCAGTTCATCTGAAGAACAGTGTTTCCCATACTTGATTATGATGAATTTTACACTCGCGTGATTAATTGCAAAACGTTTAACCAATTTTTGCGAGTTTAGACCCTTTTCACGAAGCCATGTGTCCAAAACCCTCAATTTTCAGGTCTTTTTCAATGCGTGACATTTTGAAAACGAAGAATTTAAAACGTGCAAACATATAAACAAAAGAAAGATGACAGTCAAATGCACAGCATGCTATGATGAACACATTAAAACCATCACAAATACACGCGTACAACGCAAATGTACGTGGATTGCTTATTTTCGATACATTCCTTATCAGCCTTTTCACAGTTATCATCCATATCACTTTTACATGATTATCCTCTATATTCATTAACCTTTTTACTATGCGGTATCATATGCAGAATTGACCATTGCGGTATTTAATTCAGTGTTGCCAAGTACATACTTCTACCTTGGTTCATTATGGACAGTGTTGGATAGCCGGCTTACCTCCTTCGATTGGTGCAGTGGATTTTTCCTGCCGACTCTAACACTACTTGGGGACTGGTAATTGATTACCACCTTTGGGATGCGGGTTCTCCTTCTCACAGGTTCCAAAAAATAGAGTTACAGCTCACACACAAATCACAAACTACATTTATTTCTCTTTAAAACAACATTTACTAATGAACATTAACTACAAATGACTAAGAATTATTAAACAAATAAATTCATCCCCGATGGTATCCAACCGTACTCCACGGTGACCGAAACCAACTGACTACACGCTCCTCGTTTGGATGGTCATCGGTTGACCCATGGTCGTTGAGCCCAATTCTCCCGCTCTCGTCTTCAGGAAAACTACCTAGGTTCGGCACTCATCGTCCGCTCTCCGTACGGTCGATCGTAGGTAGTGGATGCTTCCATCCTTCACAGTATCTGGATATTGTTTTAGTTGATACTGTATATAGACAATAGACGGGATGGCTCATTGCCCTTGTTGGCTATCGATCAGCTGAGCAGCGACGGCGATCGAATCCAGGGCTGTAGCTCGATGGGTGGTTTAGTCTCGTATATCCTCACCCACCCAGAAATTCGAAAAATTTCTGAAATGAAAATAAAATCCTCTTCGAAGGGATTGGGAAATTGGAAAGGATTTAGGGAGAGGGTTAACGGCTACATTATATCGGACTAATTTTCTTCGTGGCTGCTAGGTAATGGCAGAATACAAATTTTCTCCGCTGGGCGTTTGAATTCTCCAGTAGCAGTCTTAAGTGTCACGACTCGAACCACGTTATCTGCTCCCGGATGTGCAGCAACAATTCTTCCCATTTTCCAACGTGTAGGTGCAATGTTATCGTCCCTTATTACAACGAGCTTGCCTATTGCAACGAAAACTGGCGGTTTCCATCGTTTGGCCCTAGCTTGCAGTTGGCACAGGTATTCTCGACGCCATCTGATCCAAAATTGCTGCAGTTTTTGTTGCATCAGCTGATATGGATTCAGTCGATTCGGTGGAATGGACGTTAGTTCCGGACCTGGGAGGACTTGCGGAGCGACCTGGGAGCGACGTACCAACTAGAAAATGGGCGGGTGTCAATGGCTCTAAATCGTTTGGGTCGTCCGACATCGGTGTTAGTGGTCGGGAGTTAAGGCAGGCCTCGACCTGTACAAGTAATGTGAAGAAGTTTTCCGACGAAGCTGAGGTTTCTTCAATGACCTTGGTGAGATGGAACTTTGCCGACCGGACAGCCACCTCCCAGAGGCCTCCAAAATGTGGTGTGCTGGGTGGATTAAAATGCCACTGAATGCCGTCCTTAGACAATTCGTTAGCGACTCGTTCGTGATGGGTACGATTCCTTAGCAAATTGTAGAGTTCCACTAGCTTATTCCGTGCTCCAACAAAGTTTGTATCGTTGTCCGAATATATGTCCGAACATCTTTCTCGCCGCGAAACAAATCGTTGCAAGGCTTGCAAGAACCGGTCCATGGAAATATCGGAGGATACCAATTCCAAATGTACGGCCTTGGTGCAAAGACAAATGAAAATAGCTACATAGGCTTTTACTGTCGTCTAGGAGCAGGTTTTATGTACACAGGGCCAAAATAGTCCACTCCTGTTTTCATGAACGGACGTGAAACGGTAACGCGAGGTGACGGCAATTCACCCATGAACTGCTGCATGACGGGCGGCTTTGTTCGAACACATTTCACACATCGATGAACTACCTCTCTAGCTACATTTCTTCCTCCGAGTGGCCAAAACTGCTCCTAGTAGCAGTTGTGGCCCAGCATGCAGTAATTTTTCGTGAAAGTTTCGCAGAATCAACCGAGTTGAAGAGTGTCGCGCAAGGAGATCGACCGTATGGTTGGTGCTCTCTAGTTCATCTGAATTTTTGAGTCGTCCGCCGACTCTGATCAGTCCATCTTTACCAATAAACGGATGAAACCACCTCAACGGAGATCTTCTCGTGACGAACTCTCCTTTCGATAAGGTCTTCCATTCCTCTGCGAAAACTTCTCGTTGGACGTTCCGGAGTATCACGTTTTCAGCCGCCTTCAGTTCAGCAGTAGTTAAGAATCCGTTTGCAGAACGGTCAGCTGCCGGCTTTCGTAGCAGATTCATGAGTCGAAGCCAGTAAGCCGTTCGTCTGATCAAGCTCGAATATGACCCAAACTTGTTCAGATACATTTGGTTAAAACCTGCAACTGATGAAACCGCACACGCAACTGTGGTGCGACGTCCAGGGCCTTAAGCCAAGTCGGGCCTTCCCACCAAAGTTCGCTGTGGACGATGTCTTCGGGTGACACTCCACGAGATATTAGATCCGCTGGGTTGTCTGCACCAGGCACGTGGTTCCATTTCCATCCTTCCGTCAAAGTTTGAATTTTCGCCACCCTGTTGGCAACAAATGTTGTCCATGCAAGGTGGAGACTCAATCCAACGCAGCACACATGTTGAATCCGTCCAGAAGTACGTTCGAACAGCCAAACGCGTAGAGTTTTTAACTCTTTCGTATAGCTGGGACGATAGAAGAGCTCCACATAGCTCTAATCGTGGAATGGACTGGCAGCGGAGTCTCTACTTCGTATGTAGGCGCAACCACCGTACGCCTTATTCGAAGCATCCGAAAAACAGTGTATTTCCACTGAAACTGGCTTGGGTAGGATGACACAGCGATCGATTCTGATAGTATTCAGCAATCAAAGGCCTTCGTAAAACTTCCGCCAATTCTCACCCACCATCGAAGGTACTGTTTGTTCCCAGTCCAACCGATTTCCCTTATCATCTTGCAACGTCCAAAGTTGCTGCATGAATATCTTGGCAGCCGATGTCGTGGCGCCAATCAAGCCAAGTGGATCGAACAACGTTGCGATTATTGACAGGATTCGCCGTTTTGTTAAGGGAATATCAGGATCTAACGGAGGAACAGTGAACTGGAATCTAAGGGTATCGGTGATGGGCATCCACGTTAATCCTAACGTCTTGACGGATTGCTCAGGGTCCAGATTGATTCCCATTAGATCTCGAATAGCCAAATTTTCCTCGGGTACACCTTCCAAAACTTCTGGCACATTACAAGCCCATTTCCGGAGCTTGAAACCACCGCTCAGCATCATGTCTGTCAGCTGATGTCTGAGACTGATAGCTGCTTCTAACTCGTCCGTACCAGTGATGTCGTCGTCCATGTAGACGTCCTCTCGGAGTGCTCTTGCCGCTAGCGGAAAATGGTCTTCGTCAGCAGCCAACTGTCGAAGAGTTCGGGTTGCTAGGAATTGTGCAGGTTTGGTTCCATACGTGACGGTGTTGAGTTCATACACTGCGACGTCGTCATCCGGAGAAAATCGAAATAATATGGACTGAAGTGGCCAATCCTCCACACATGTTAAGATCTGTCTGAACATTTTCTCCACGTCCGATGCGTCGAGAATTTGCTTAGTTCGACTGCGTAAGATGATTGACCTTAAATCCTCCTGTACAACTGGTCCTACCAGCAGCACATCATTCAAGGACAATCCGGATGACGTTTTGCATGAAGCGTCGAAGACCACTCTGACCTTGGTGGTGGTGCTAGCTTCCTTGACCACTGGATGATGGGATAGAAAACACCGTTTGACCGAGTTTTCACTAGATTCTTCTACCTTGCGCATGTGTCCCAGTTTCAAGTAATCGCCCACGAAGGCGACGTATTGCTCCCTCAAGTTAGCGTCCTTTGCCAACCTCCGTTCTGTTCCGAGAAGACGTCGGTATGCGATATCCCATGATTCGATATCCCATGAGGTGGTGCATTCGTTCCTGCCTTGACCTACTCCGCATGGGGATGCTTGGCAAAAAAAGTGCTGTCGAGATACTACCTCACAATGCCCTCCGCTCAATTTCAAAAACTACTTCTATTCAATTTCCACAGCCTGCCGTGCGCTAATGCTAAAACTATCAATACTTTGTCTTAACAACTTTGTTCTAGCAAAAAAAGTGCTGTCTACTCCTGATGTGATGAGAAATTATTTCCTTCTCAAACAACATCATCACCTTTATTTGTTTAATAGGAACTTAATAAGAACTGTAAAACAATAGGACCTGTAGAACAAAGAAGAGATCATTTTAAAATTAACATCATCGAAGCTTAGTTGACCGATCAAAATTTGAATTTTTCATCTACGCCCTTTCCGATCAATTAAGCATCCCTTTTGCATGCGTAGGAAAATAAGGACTCTTAACGCCGCAAAAAGGATCTGAAATAAAAGTTCATCGAAACAGCAACTTCTAACGATAATAAAAACGGCGTTCATGATGGCCTTCCTCTGCCCCGCTTGGGCATCATCAGGGATTTCGAATACGCTTTAGCCACACCAGTGCACAATCCATGTTCAATAATAAATTTTATTGTTTCTCTTTATAATTTTTCCCGCAGAAAAAAATATTTCCGCTTCTCATCCGTTTAACATCCTAATAATACAGTTATCAACCAAAACATTCGTTTACCACGCTCGGATATTTTCGATCCAGCTGCGGGTAACCTTTCTTTCTTTCTTTCTTAACGTAATCCTGCTCTGGGTGCTGCTTTTTTTTGTGCACGCGGTCTGAATCTACATAACCTCAATCATAACCTAACGCAACGCATCGTAACGTGTGCCTTTTTTTTGCGTTATTCTTCTATTTGATGCAACAAGTTTTTTGCCTCTATTTTTTTGTTTTTGTAATAATCTAGTTTATCTTTTCTTTTTTTCTCTCGGGATTCTGGGGAGTTCTGCACTACACTCAAAAGAATCGGCACGTTGTTTCTCCGTGAAACAACGAAACAACGTGACGATTATTTGGCGTGTATGTTCGCATATGTGTATGCAACTATTGTTTTGTTGGGAAAAAATAGGCTAAATAAAAAGGAACAAACAAACACTAGTTGGCCGCTAATAAGTAGTTTTTCCAACAAACGCTTGTGTGTATGTTTTTTTTTCTTTCATGTATGTGTGTCGTGTGTTCATTAAAATACTATCTCCTTGTGAGTGTAAGTGTGTTAGATAGGGTATAAAGTTGAGTAAGTAGTAGAAGTTTGCGGTTTTTTGCGCACTTAGGAAACTTTGCCCGCGTTTGCTAATTCAATACAAACGTAGGTTGCACCTATATATTGTTGGCCTTCGGCACGGTGTCTTATAGGCGCACTTTTGGTGGTTTCATATAAAAATAAATACTTACTGCTGCATTATGCTACTGTTTCTCTTTTACTTACTGTTTCATAGTGTTAAATTTAACTAGTTAAATAATTATCTACAACTGCTGTCTAATTGTGTGTGTGTTTTTTTAACGTTTTTTTCTGTTTTCTTTCAATATTTTAAGTTTTGTTGATTTAATATATATTCTATGTACATTTCAACCTTTTTTTTTGTTCATGTAATTTACATACGTTTTTTTTTCTACCGACGATCAATCGTTTCGGTTTCAAGACACTCTCTTCACTTGTATACGATTTGATCAAATTCGCAGTGTTTTGAATGGTGGGAGGACAAAAAAAGATATTTTGAAAAGTAAAAAATCAAAGAGCACCATTGATTTTCGCGTTTAGCGTGGGATGAACTAACTGGTGATTAGGAAGCTTATGGTAGGAGATGACCTTGAATTTATCACTTGGAAAAAAAATCAGTCGGAAAAACTTGGCAAATGAGTCAATCGATAATTTGAAGCTTCAGTCTCGATATCAAACAGTCTACGTTTCGCAACTGATTCGGCGTATTCGATGATGAGTTTGTGCAATGAGCAATGAATTCAAGAATGCGGTTTCCGTGCAGTGTAGGAAAATTAAATTAAAATTACAGTTTATTTTTCGTTGTTGAAAAAAATGAGTATCTTAAAGCTATTTTCTCGCGAAAGAAACGTAAGATAAAATAATAATCAGGAACAAGCTTTTCGCGAACGATAATTATGGAAGAAATGAGAGAATGCCGGGGGTTTAATCGGAAACCGCCACACGGGAAAGGTTTTTGTTTTTATTTGTGGGTAATTTTCTTATTTTGTAATTGTCACTCTGACCGTTGGCACGGGCCTTTCATGGAAAGGCCCGGAACTGGTGACAATTGACATCTACCCCTAACAGTGTGACATGCTTTTTAATGGACCCATTGAAAAGCGATGCGATCGTTATGCGGTGATTTTGGTGTTTGTCCAGAAGGGTTGAAATGGGTTTGGTTATGAGGGAAAGATTTAGCAAGTGAAAACTATGGGTTTTATTGGTGAAAAAAAGGGGAACCCGGCGCTGTTGTTTTCAAGCGAAGTTTCAACCGCAAATTCAACTTGGTACGCTCAGTAGTGAAATTTGCTAATCTCTCATGAGTAATTCATCGGAGTCTATAAACTGTTGTGAAATCGGTTATTTATTACCTAAATCAGTTATTTGTGTAGATGCGTTTGTTTCTGTTTTGATGGTTTCTCGAGTAATTAATGATTAGGGCCTAAAATCCAATTGTAAACAATGAGTTTAAACGTAAATTTCTCGCGACTTTCAAAACACTCTGGCGAATTTAAGAATCCAAGTGAAGCTCAAATGAGGTTAAACATCGTAGTATCTAAAACTGAAATTGATAATAACTTTCTAGATATTTTTTTTACTGTATGAAATTGGTCAGTTTCGTCATTGTCGTTGATTTTCGTATCTTTTTATTGCCAAGTATTTTGCGTAGACAGCTCGAAAACCCATTTTTAACAAGTACCACCTATGACGTTTAACCTCACTTTTGCCATACCTGGATTCCTCCATTAAAGGCAGCATCTGCTAGAAGATTGTTTGTTCTACCATTTGGTGTAGTTTCGAGTCTTATTAGTCGTAAGAGATCAACGTTTAAAGTCATTGTTTACAATTGGCTTTTAGGCACTAACCATGAATTACTCGAGGTTAATTTTTCATAGATAGTGTTCATTTTCAAATGTCACTTCGGCATTGGTTACAGTCAGTATTTCTCGACGACTTATTCAAACAGAAGTATCTGATTTTGTAAAGAAAGAGGGAAAGAAAGATTCAAACGTAAAATTCTTGAAACCCTTAGCACTTTCATGCAAACTAGGACTACCCACACAAGGAATAACATTTCCCTAAAATGATGGTGATGCTAGTTTCCGTGGGGCTGCTGCGAGTTTTGAGAAATTTACGGTTGTATCTCTCTTCCCCTTTCGTCAACAAAATCAGATTCGTCTTTTTGAATAAGTTGTCGAGATTTATTGGTTGTGGAAGCCGAAACTAAATCATGAAATGACAAGCAATATATCCGAATCAAATTCCAGCGGTCGAATGGCAGTTCAAAATTTGCGTCTTCGAAAATACACTGTAAATGAACATTAAAAAACAAATTACAAAAAATAAGTAAAATTATTGGTGTCATATTACAGTTGTTCTAAGAACAAACAAAAGACTTCCTAGGAACTTTGCAATAGGAAGTTCGAAAAAACCGGTATCATACTGCCAAAAAAGCCAGGAAGGAATCATTAGTAAAATTACCTGAAGAAGCCATATATACATATATATACAGCAATTCCATGAAAAAAAGTTATACGATCTCTCAGAATTTTATAATATTCGGTAGGATTGTTCAACATCGAAAAATATTAGACCCGTATTTTTTTATTTCGTTATTAGACTGGACCTTTCTGCGTTAGACTGGTCCAAAAAATCGTGATTTTTCAAAATCTTCAATTTTCAAAAATTTATAACTCCTAAACCGTTTAACCGATTTTAGTCATTTTTGGCCATTGTATTGGTATTTTTTTGAATTTCCAAGCAAAAATACGAAACCTTTGAATATATCAATTTTTGTATGAAAAAAATACAAAACAAATAGTTTTTCTTGAATTTGACTGCGAGGGGCCTCAACGACTCCTTGTTTTAGTATTTTTAAATGAAAGAGCATTCAATTTTACATAACATATCAAAAAATTGGAGATGTTCTGCGTGTCGTTTTGGAGATACAATTTTTTAAATAATAAATCATTACTCTTCATTTTATACATCACCCGCCTGTAGAAACGATGAAGATGCATGGTAGATTACCATGCGTCTCCATCAATCAAACCTATGACTAATGAAATCTATGAGTAGGTCACAGAATGTCAAGTAAATATTATATAATAAATAATATTTACTTGACATAAATTATATAATATTATAGCAACTAAGACTAATGAGACTTTAGGTAGATGTTGACAATTTGATTACCTAACATTCTTTTCGTTACACAGAGGGGCATTGGTATTATTATTTAAAAGAAGAACCGTTGATACGTATTGACTACCTACTGTAGATGTAGAATGTTTATCGACCTGTGAGATTGAATTGAATTGTTTCTCGGCTGTAGCGATCAGGTCTACTCGCTGAGCGGGAGGAGTAGAGTGGAATTTTTAAAGCGGAGAAGCAGCAGAGTGAACAACATCTCTTTCATTTCATACTCGTCGCTCGCTTGCGTTATCTGTTATTCTTTTGCTTTCTCGCTTTAGAAATTCCGCTCTACTCGCTCCCGTCTGCAAATAGACCTGATCGCTACAGCCGAGAAACAATTCAATACCTATTGTAGTCTAGGGCTGCAGTTCACTTCACTTGATCGTAGGTACAATATAAACATCATATAAAACACGGAAATTTATGTAAGAAGTTACCAGTTGAAAACAAAGTATCATATCAGAACAGTTATATCAAAGAATATCGTAAAATGAAACGTAAGTTTTCAATTTGTAGTGTTTGGGTGTTGAGTTCGTGTTCCAGAAAATCAACGCAAAATTGTACGACCATGCTGTGGAAAAAAAGGTTAAAATTGATGAGAGTAGCTCTTTCATTTGTCAAAGTTGCTACAAGAAATTGTATAAGCTACATTGATACCATGACCGAAGAACCCATTACAGGACCATCCAGTATAGGCACTACGAGGTATGTTATATAAAAGTTCATATAATTCTGTTTTAATTTGAATTCTTCTCTTGCAATTGTTACTGGAACATTTTTATTTTTACATTCTTTTAGAATCGTGCGAAGCAACCAGTCACGAAACGATTGCCCTTGCAGGACCGTCCGGCATTGTTCCTTTTCCCTACCAAAGTAAATAATAAAAATAGAAATTATTTGCATGATTTCCAATCAATCAATTTTTAATCAATAATTTGTTATATTTATTTACAGGCTCATTGGAAATAACCAGCTATGAATCGATCGGTACCACCAATAACACGTTTTTGTCTGACGATAATGAAATGCTAACACAGCTTAAGGATAAATTTAAGAAACAAAAGATAGCAATGAGCGGTATAGGATTTTAACCACACTGCCCAAAAGTTGGTCTACATATAGGATTATGCAAGAGTTTGATGTTTCCCAATATATGGCCAACCAAGTGAAAGTATTACAACAACAGGAGGGAATAATGTCAGTGCCTAAAAGAGGATTAGTAGAGCTTCGTTAGGAGAGGAAACGCTAATGCGTGTTCGTAATTTTTATAATAGCGACGATATAAGTCGTATGTGCCCGGGAAAAGGGATTATTTGATATCCAACAATGAAGAAGGTAGGATCTACATACAAAGAAGGTTAGTTTTATGCAATTTGCAAGAGGCGTACTCCATATTTAAAAATACTCATCCTGATATTAAGATTGGATTTTCGATGTTCGCCAGTAACCGTCCAAAACACTGCATTTTGGCAGGAACAAGTGGCACGCATACGGTGTGCGTTTGCATTTACCACCAAAACGTTAAATTGATTTTTTAAAACACTCCAAAGTAAACAATTACCTACTTCCAGATGGTGTTCAGTCCTACCATGATATGTTTTCAAAAATAATTTGTCAAAATCCAAATGAGCATTGCTGGCAGCAATGTTGCGAAAATTGTCCTGGAATGCAAATTTTGGCGGTAGAACTTATGACCATTCTTAATAACGGTCACGTTGAATCATTACAATTTAAACAATGGCGTCAAGCAGAAAGATGCAGTTTGGACTTAGTTGAAATGGACACACAAGAATTTATTGATACTTTTTAGAAGAATTACTCAATTTATTGCCACATAACTTTACAGCTGAGCGACAGGCAAATTATTTAAAACACGTGAAAAACAATTTAAAAGCTACTGAGTGTATCATAATCTGTGATTTTTCGGAGAATTATTCATTCGTTGTGCAGGATGCAGTTCAAGGCTTTCATTGGGCAAACGCTCAATGTACTATTCACCGCTTGTGCTATTTATTTTAAAGATGAAGAATCAAATGATTTGAAGTTTACCAGTTTTATTGCAATTCGCTGATTTCACTAAACATAATCATGTCGCAGTGCGTCTTTTTTGACTCAATGCATAGCGTTCATAAAAGTAAGTTATCAGGTTTAGAGAAAATTTATTTCTTCTCAGATGGATCTGGAAGCCAATACAAAAATAAAATGACCGCTTTTAATTTGTGCAACATGCAAAAGATTTTGGCATAGATGCCGAGTGGAATTTTTCGCTACTTGTCATGGAAAGGGCCCTTGTGATGCTTTGGGAGGCGTATTGAAACGAAATGCTGCAGAAAGCCAGTTTGCAAGATCATCACATAACAACGGCCGAAGAACTTTATTCATGGGCTATTTCTAAGCCAGACTCGAAAATACACTATCAATTTTTTTCGGAATCCGACTATAATAAAATGGAAAGAAAAATTAAAAAATCGTTACACACGTGTGAAGCAAATTTCAGGGACTCAGTCATTCCATAGTTTTAAGCCTCAAAACAGAGAGAGTATATTATTGTGAAACAAAATTCATTTTCAACGGAAGAAAAATGTATAAAATTGTTATGAAAAACTTAATAAATAAAAATAAATGTATAAAAGTGTTTTTCTTATTTTTTAACATGTTCATCATGTCGCGCAGCTTTAAAAGTGTTTTTTTCTTGGAACTTACACTAAGCAAAAATATTTGAAATTTTAAAGCCTTATTTATTTGAAAAGGTAATCGTCAAAAAATAGCAATTGGTCTGTGTGGTTAACGGAAAGCCTTAAAGACTGATTCGAATGTTATACTAAGTTTGTAAGTAACTCATAGATTTCATTAGTCATAGGTTTGATTGGATGGAGACGCATGGTAATCTACCATGCATCTTCATCGTTTCTACAGAGCAGGTGATGTATAAAATGAAGAGTAATGATTTATTATTTAAAAAATTGTATCTCTCAAAACGACACGCAGAACATCTCCAATTTTTTGATATGTTATGTAAAATTGAATGCTCTTTCATTTAAAAATACTAAAACAAGGAGTCGTTGAGGCCCCTCGCAGTCAAATTCAAGAAAAACTATTTGTTTTGTATTTTTTCATACAAAAATTGATATATTCAAAGGTTTCGTATTTTTGCTTGGAAATTCAAAAAAATACCAATACAATGGCCAAAAATGACTAAAATCGGTTAAACGGTTTAGGAGTTATAAATTTTGAAAATTGAAGATTTTGAAAAATCACGATTTTTTGGACCAGTCTAACGCAGAAAGGTCCAGTCTAATAACGAAATAAAAAAATACGGGTCTAATATTTTTCGATGTTGAACAATCCTACCGAATATTATAAAATTCTGAGAGATCGTATAACTTTTTTCATGGAATTGCTATATATATATATATATATATATATATATATATATATATATATATATATATATATATATATATATATATATATATATATATATATATATATATATATATATATATATGAAAATGTTACAAAAATGATGTCAAAAAATTGTCCGTACACTTACGTCCTTATTTCAAACAAGCCGAGTAAACAAATGTACGTCCATCTGTCAAAAGCAAAACCACGCGTTGCATTACAGAGAAGAATTTGCAACTATTTACACCAGCAGACGAGGTAAAATTTAAATATTTTAGTATTTTTCCTAAGTATTCCAGCGTTAATTTTCAGGAAAATGGCCGCTTCTCACCGAAAAATTCCCATAGAAGTTCGAAAACTTATTATTCGCCTGAAGAATGATGGTAAAAGCTTGTCCGAAATTGCAGGCATTGTAAGCCACCCACGATCATCGGTTCAGCATGTGCTTCAGAACTACCAGAGAACACAATCTCTAGAGACGACTTTCGGAAGAGGCCGTAAGCCAAAGTTGACAACTCGTCACCATCGCATACTTTTGCGGGAAATCAAACAAAATCCTAGGTTGAGTGCTCCCAAACTTGCGGACAATCGGACGAAGTACGCCAATATCAAAGTTAACCCCCAAACAGTACAAAATGCTTTCCATAATAAAGGTTACCGAGGTTGCGTTACACGGAAGAAGTCGTTCATATCTGCCAAAAATATGAAAAAGTGGCTGGAATACGCCCAAAAGTAAGTGGTCGAGCCAGAAGAGTTCTGGCCGAACGTTCTATTCGCGGACTAGAGCAAATTCAATATTTTCGGGTCTGATGGATTAGTTAGAGCGTGTCGCAAACCAAACACTGAATTGGATGCAAAAAATCTGAGGCCGACAGTATAGCACGGTGGTGGAAATGTCATGGTTTGTGGTGCTTTTAGCGCAAACGGCACCAGAAACTTGACGTTCCTTGACTGCATCATGGATCGATTCGTGTACCTGGATATATCGAAGAGCAATCTGAAAGACAGTGCGATGAAATTGGGTCAGGAATCTAATTTCTATTTCGTTCAAGATAATGACCCAAAGCATTCCTCGAAGCTCGTGGAGGAATGGCTGGTCTACAATGTCAAATCGACGCTTCCACATCCTCCCCAATCACCAGACCTCAACCCCATAGAGAATTTGTGGGATCATCTGGAACGGAAGATCCGAGAACGTACAATTCAGAACAAGAATCAGCTAAAGGAAGTTCTCATGGAAGAGTGGTAGAAGATCTCGCCGCAACAACCCAAAAGTTGGCTCTTTCGATGAAAAGACGCCTACAGAGTGACATTGGGTGGATTCTAAGAAATTCTTAAAAAATCTCGGGAGTTCCGGAAGTTAGTGAATCTGTCGAGAATAAAAAAAAACCATCCGAATAAAAAGAAAATTCAAAGATATCGAAACAATTCCGAAAGATGGAACCCAGAATTCGAAAAACACTTTCCAGAATTAGGTTATGTAAGTGAATGTTTGATGATGATATAAATCGAAAAGTGATGTTGATAAAAAGTGATACAAAAATAAGATATAAGCCCAGATTTTTCAAGTTGACTGGCTTGAAACTGGTTGATTCGAATCTTACTTTGCGACACTATCAACATGTGGAGCTGTGAAGAAATATTTTCCGGATGATCAATAGTGATTTTTCAAAACGTTCCTCCATTGGATGTTGCGATTCATTTGTCATATTGAATGTTGTTGAAATAAACCCAGGGATCTGGCGGACAAGGATTTTCCTGTAGTCAACATCTCTAACAACCAAACGTCAAGATTCATTGTTTGTAAATAGTGCTGGCATTCCTACCCGTAGTACTAAACGTCGAACGGGCCTTATTAAAATAAGGCCCGTGATATGTTGCATACTGTCAAACGCTAGTAAATAGGATAGGGTTGCCAGGCCCCTGAATAAACCCCACGAATTATTAATTTTGTCATACGATACATTGAGTTTTTACGCCAGCATAATTCACGCAGCTGAAACTTGTCATGTTACCTGCGCATTTAAGGAAGGTCTACGTCAACAAAACACTCGTACATACACTCCCGTTTCATAGACTTCTCTGCCGCCGTTAGTATTAGTAAGCAGTTTCACTAATACAATCGTTTTGCTGGTTGAAAATATAAAACAAACCGTTGTCAACCTGAACATTTTGACAATTCATCTCGTGGTTGAAAACAGACAAACGAATCGATCTTATACGTGTAAAGCAGTACGCTAGTGTTTGTGAGATTCTGAACTGCCCTAAACACAATTGACAGCGTTGAAACGTACAATTTTGACAGCCTGTTGCAAACTAGACTATCTATATGTCTCAATTTAGTTACATCGGCAATTGCATCTAGCCTGATCTAATCTTCCGACAAGCAGGCATACTCAAATCGGGCTTTGCCGTTTTCCGTTGCCGTTATCATTGTGTTTGGGCCTTAACACCTTGTAAGCAAGCTCCTTGAACTGTCAAAATAGTGAGGTTATTACATTCCGTGCAAAGATCCATCTGACTGATTTTGAACAAGCTTATCACTGTTGTAGATTTACAGCTCCATCTAACCTTAACCCTTCTTTTACGCGAGCTAAGTGACTCTCAGTTACTATTCGGAGGAAAAAAGTAGCGACCCGAGAATGAATAGAAACAACAAAATTTGAGCGAAAATAAGGACAATTTTTAGGAAACTTAATGATATTAATGAATAAAATTTAGAAATTGTGAAACGAGTACTGTTTGGTTGCCACTTTCAATATGATTCCTTCTTATCGAATAACGCTCCTTTTCCAACAAAAACCTCAGGGAAATGAAACAATCATGCATCAATAGTAACCCACAAATCGCTCAATCTAGGAAATGCATTGTTTGTAAATAACGCGGTGGCATGTATGGTAAGAAATTTTCGTTGTAAAAAGATTATTGACAGCTTTGTTTTAGATTAAACGGAAATGCAACTCAAATATTTGAAGCAGAAAAACGGGAGACAGACAGCGCAAAAACGTCAGTGGGAAGAAACGAACCGAAACTTACCTAAGACAAAACAAAAAATGACCGTTTGCCACTGGAATGTGTTCGTGTTTTTGTGTTTGTATTTGTCTGTGCGCACCACTTTTGTGTTATTTTCAAGAGAAAAAAGAAAACTGAATAAATCCATCTCCTAATCACTAAATTTGTTCCTACAACCTAGTAAAACCACTTTTTTTTTAATGCTACTTCCTTTCTACTATTCCGTTTGTCTATGATACTGATTCGGGTTGATTTGGCAGTTCTAACAACATAGAAAAACAACAACATCCAGAGATTGAGCGATTTGAGTTCTATATAACCTCACTTTTTCCACACTCAAAGGTTGTTGGAAAAAGTGAGATAGGAAACATTCATGTATCAATAGAAACTTTCAAATTAGTTAAAACAACTTGAAGTAATGATTCGTTCATTTACTATCTCGTAAATGTGTCATTATTACAGAGAATTGTGCGTGTGGGAGGGAAAATTAAAGGACAAATCGAATGACAAAACTTTCAGTGCCGATTGAATCGAAACTAATTTTTAAAACACGCTTATTTCCACACCACATAAACCATAGCTGCTCACGCTTACAGAAGTCCTCCCTTGCGCCCAAACAGTAGCGAACTGATCGTACCGTACACACTCTGTCCTAACGTGCGGCTCTGCTCCGGAACCGGTGTCGGAGCGGCCGTCTCGTTCTTGTTGCTATTGCTCTTAGACTTATTGCTACCACTACCACCTACCGTACCGAGGTCGGGTCGCACGCCGGCAGTCCTACCGGAGCCATTGACCGTACCCAGGTCGGGACGTTGGGATCCGTTAGCACCGTTGAGCAGACTCCGGCGGCTCTTCTGTCGTTGCATCTGCTTGAGGCGAGCGGCCGTTGCCGTGGAAGGTGTTGCGTCCGACTTTTCGGCCACCTTCCTAGCGGAGACGGCTGGTTTCGCACCGCTAATCGATGAATTTCCACTGTCGCTATCGGCGTATGCTCCGGAAGCCACCGACGACCCGGAAGCGTCACTCGATCCGGAAGATAAATTCTTTAGACTATCGTGCGACAATCCCTTGCTGAGAACTGCCTTGATCGTTTCCTTGTCAATCAACAGCCCGTCCTGGTGTCCTTGGTTGTTGTGTTTCATGCGTCCATCCTGTAGGTGCTGCAGACTGGTCAACTGTGCCATCGGGCTCGAGGTGCGACCCCGCACCGTAGACGTGTACAGGGCCGAGGACCCGTGCAATGCCAGCGGACTGATCCCGTGGCTGGTGTGGTGCATAAAGTTGTCCACTCCCATGCTCTCGACCTTCTCCATGATCTTGATCGAGCGGAGGGCCTTCTTCTCCAGCCGCGAAAGGGCCAGCTTGTTGCGGGTCGTCAACCGAGACGGACGGTCCATTTCGCTCGAGGAAGACGCGACGGCAAACTTCTTACGCAGGATATCGGCACCGGACGAAAGCAGCCCGGACAGTAGCGGGGGTTCCGGGGACGTTGAGCGCGCTGGGGATCCCTCTGTTGAGAAGGAAGAATGGTTAGTTTTATTTAAGTTCTATCAATAGGATAGGATCTCTTTCATATCAAAATTCAGGGATTTAGAGGCCAAAATAAGCGATCGAGAGAATACTACAACACACCGAGGGTCGACACAAGTATACGCCTTCAGTCACCTTCAGTAGTATAAAGGATTACCAAAGCATCACAGTAGGGTTACGGGATATTCGTTCGGCCTTTATGCCAAATATGTCATAAACTCAGCGATAATCAACAAAATCATGTTGACAGCATGATAATCGATTTTTTTTGAAGCAATTCGTTTTACACGAAAAACTTTAGATTTTCTTTATTTTTAATTAACTTTATTGTTTAAGCTGAGCAGATTGTCATCATGAACTTAATTTGGCTAATTCGAATGACGAATTCTTGTATCTGGGTTCATTTGTGACCGCCGATAACGACACCAGCAGAGAAATATAAAAGCGCATTATGGCTGGGAATCAAGCCCTTTTTCGGACTCCGAAGGACGCTAAGATCGAACCAAATTCACCGAAGTACGAAGTTGACCATCTACGGCCACGAAACATGGACATTGGAGGACCACCGCGCCCTCGGTGTCTTTGAACGGAAGGTGCTGCGTTCAATGTACGGTGGAATGTAGATGGAAGACGGAACGTGGGGGAGGCGAATGAACCACGAATTGCATCAGCTGCTGGGAGAAACTCCCATCGTAAACATTGGTAAAATCGGTTAACTACGATGGGCTGGGCATGACGTAAGAATGCCGAACGACAGCCCTGTTAAAATGGTTCTCGAAAACGAACCGATGGGTACAAGCAGAAGAGGCGCGCAACGAGCAAGGTGGATCGATCAAGTAGATCAAGAAGGCGATGTACAGCCATGGACCGAATACAATGAAGACAACTTGTGTACAGTAGAGGCCACATCAGCCTCTGAATTAAATAGATATACCTTGCACCCCCAAAATTTGTAATCGTAGAGAGGTTGAACCATTCAAACTTACCGGGACTGTTGCACGGCGTAACCGTGGGCGAGAAGTTGGGACCGGCCGGGGTGTTCAGGGCGCTGGGCGTCACCGCCTTGATGCCGCGTTCGTTCAGCATCGAAGCCAGCCCCAGATTGACGGAGAACGTCGAACAGGAGTTCCTCCGCGACAGGCCGGACCGCGGCGTCGACGGGGCCGATGGTTGCCGTGACGGGCACTCGGATGCCATCTGCGAGGACATCTGCGATGGTGGAAGGCTAAACGTGACCGCCGTGGTACCGTCGTCCGGATGCATCACGGTACTGTTGGTGAAGGTGTAGGTGCAACCGAACGTTTGGAAGCGCTTGCCCGGGTGCTCTTCGGCGTCTTCCTCTACATCCGATAGGGAGTAGGTCTGTAGGCCGAGATCTTCCAGTCCGCGTCCACCGCGGATCGTTACACCGGGGCGTTCCTCTAGCAAACCACTGAGCGTAGGAGTTGCCAACCGAGACCAGTGATGCAATGTTTGGGATCCTTCGATTGGTTTGACAATCTGTAGCTTCTCCGGTAGGCGCCATTGGTTAGAAGACATACCGGACAGACCGGATGATCCGGTGGACATGATGCTGTCTGGCGTGCGACAACCCAGTGGTATTCCGCTCGGCTGCTCGTCGTAGCTGTAGGTTCCTGCAGGTGCATGCTGCAACATTGCTCTGCGGGCCAGCACTTCGGCTGGTGTCAGTCGTTTCAGAGCTGCCTCGAGGTCTTTGGCACCAGGAGCGCCGGGAATGCCGGCTTGTGCTGGTCCTGGGTAACCATCCTCCGTTTCGGAAACCAGGCTTTCGCGCGAAAACGAGCGTCCACCCAGGGAACTTTCGTACATTGTGCTGTAGATAGAGGAACCACTCTTATATGAATGCGTAGTGGTAGTTCCGGAACCGGGGAATACGTAAGGAGCCATTCGCGGCTGTGATGACGAACTCATCGTCATCGATCCCAGATGGGTGAACCCATCGCCAAAACCAGTCGTATTGGCCCGCGTGGCGGAACGTACCGTTTCGAAGACCTTTTTGTACGACGGTAGATGCGACGGTCCTCCCCGTTCCGAAGCAATACCCGAATCCAAACTGTTCTCCGAGTACAGCGAGGTTTCCATCAATTCAGACTGGAGCGAATCCGGCGCTGGAACGCTCAATCCCGGTATCAGCGAGCTCCTCGCCATCGGTTGGGAACGTTTTCTTTGGCGTCGCAACTGCTCCTGCGTATCGTGCAGCAGATTTAGGACCTCCTGATACCGTGCTTTAAATTCTGCTAGCTCACCGGCCAGCAGGTTCTGGTTCTCTTTGGTAATACTGAGTAGCGACGATGCTTCTTCGTTCTCCGTAGTAAGCTGATGCAGCCGAATTTCGGCCTCCGCCAGCCGACCAGTGAGGCTGATGATATTTTCATGCTGGAGCCGGTTCTCTTCCTTCAGTCTTTCAAGCTCCAAATCTGCGAAAAAAAAAGAAAACAGATACACCCCCAATTAATGACATCATCTTAATCATCCTCCATTCAATATACTCACTCAGTCCATCAAACTCGCTGTTAGTCGTGTTCAGCTGGTGCGCGATGTCGGCCATCAGTTTGCGCTCCTGTTCCTCGCACTCATCGGTTTCCTGCACCAGCTGGGCGGCTTCGCAGCGGAGTGACTTGTTTTCGTCCTCGAGCGATCTGACCTTTCGTTGCAGCAGCTCCAGGTTCACCGATTTGGACGTCGTAGGTGTAACTGTAAGAAAACGTAATTTCACCATTATTGCAAAGCGTAACACTTTTTTCCACCGTTGCTAACTCGGTGGAGGATGGTTCGGCACTGGCAGTACACTCGTACAGAATCGTATGGTCAGCATTGCTAACATCGCCGACCTCCGAAACGATGGGGCTGGAGGCGAGGAGAGAGAGACAGACAGACAACGCTGATAAGCTGCTAATCAGTAAACACCGAGCAAAGAAAGGCACGATTTCGAAGACGTTTCACTTCGTTATCAGTTCAAACGTCTCTTGCGCCTCTTGAGGTAGATGTGAGATCAGGTCTCGGCAACCAATCTACATACATGGGATGTATTTCGCTCAAATGTTTCGGTGCTGCACTAGATAAAAGAACTGTGAACACGTGTCGGAACTGTTTCGAATGACATCTGCTTTGGATGGTTTAGGTGGTTTGAGGGATTCCGCAGGCGCAAAATCTTATTGATCGTGGCTGTTGTTGTTGTTGTTGTTGTGGTTTGTTTGAATGTTTGGCAGGGACACGAAATGGCATTGAAAACAAAAATGAGACGTAAAATGTACACAGGCCGCGTAGCACGACGACGGATCGATTATTATGGTTTGATTATGAGAACGTTAGTCGTGATATGTTTTTAGAACTATATGAGAGGTTGTAGTGGGAAACAAAGAAAAAGAGTGAAATGAACGCAGACCGAAAATAACAATATTATGAATATTAGGTTCACACGAAAGCACTCTGCTTTCGTTTTGACTTTATTGATGAACAAAACACGTAACTTGCGCTTTTCTGTGATGGCAAAGGGTACAATAAGCGGTGTACAATGTTGGTAAGAAAATTATTTAATAACCAAACATTAAAGTTTTAAATTTTTGAAATACTTGCGCTTCAGAAGGATGTTTTGGAGATTCTGAAAACTTCTCTTTTGAGAAATTGTATGTATATTTCCTGCCTTTCCTTAAAAGCCACGATGATAGGCCTGTGGCATTATGCTAAAACTGTGATGATGCCAGTAAAGTTAATATCGTAATCGTAACAACACCTACCAATGCTACCAACAGTCCAAAGTTACGCCCAATCGAAAGATATTGGGCTCTGATGAAGCGGGCGCTTTCCGGAAAGAAGCAGTTTCAACAAACAAATTTGGACCAGAGTTATAAGCTACAAGGTGTGAAGCGAAAATTTCGAGATTTTCATATCAATGCAGAATAACGATGTTTGGATCGTGTAAATCTGTAAACTATATTCAAAACTTATGAAACAAATAGTTACATCTATAGATGTACAGGCACCGCCAAAATAAAGTGCCCACTTTTCTCATGAACATTCCTACATCGAAATATTGCGTGAGAATTTGGAGGTTTCGTTGGTTAAAACTGGGCTGGTAAACAAATTTGTGTTTCAGCAAGATAATGACCCAAAACATACCGCGAAGACGTCAAAGGCATTCTTCCGTTCCTGCCGTATTAAACCTATGGAATGGCCCCCACAGAGTCCAGATCTGAACCCAATAGAGAATCTGTGGGCCATCTTGGATTCACGAGTTGATAAGACAGGAGTTACCAACGAACATAACTATTTGCAAGCTCCTGCGAACGCCTGGGAAGATCTTGACCCACAACACCTGAAGAATCTGGTGGAGAGTATGCCGAAACGTTTGCAAAAACTGTTGAAGGCCAGGGGAGGACACATCAACTACTGATCACTCAACAGACTGGATCTATAACTTGTTTTTTTTTTTAAGAAAATAAGAAGTTAGCACTTTATTTTGACATGCATAATTTCTACTATAATTTGAAAAAAATCTTGAAGATAAAAATGAACTTGAAGGACAAGTGTATTTTTATGTACCAGACAAGAAAAGAACATAATAAATATGCCATCAAAACAACAAAACTTAGAATCTTTCACTTATTGTACGGTTTGCTGCACAAAAAGGAGAAACTGGGGTAGGTGGGCACTTTTTTCTGGCGGTGACTGTATATGAAAATGATTTTCTGTCTGTCTGACTGATCCTAATAGACTCGGAAACTACTGAACCGATCGACGTGAAAGTTTGTATGCAGGCGTTTTCGAAGCTGGGGAGGGTTCGTTTGATGGTTTGAGACCCCTCCCTATTGTGGAGGGGGAGGGGGAGGAGCTCCCATACAAATAAAACACAAATTTCTGCATAAGTCGAGAACAAATCAACCAAATTTATTTAAATTGGGCATGTAGAGGTTTTTGGAATCAAGGAATGTTTCTATGGTAGTTCAAGACCCCATCCCATCTTTAAGGAGGGGGGTTTCTCACACAAATGAAACAAAAATTTCTGCATAACTCTAAAACTATTCAAGCAAATAGAACCAAATTTGGCATGTGGAGGTTTTTGAAGACAAGAAATGTTTCTATGGTAGTTCGAGACCCCACCTCTGGAAGAGGGGACTATCATACAAATGAAACACAAATTTCAACTAAACATGAGGATTACCTAGGCAAATAACACACAAAATGTGTATTTCAGATAACATAGAGTCTCTCTGTTGCATGTGTAGCAATACAAATTTCTGACATGTTCAGGTTTTTGCAGGCAAGAAGTATACATTAATTGTTATGTTATGTATTCTCACTCTTGGTGCCTCATGGTGATGAGCGAACATCTCCTTCTACAGGCAAGAAATGTTTTCAAGCTGTTTTGAGAACCCTCCCTTCTCTGGAAGGGGGTGCTCTCAATTAAACAAGAGAATTATCAAGGTAACTAAAACACAAAAAAGCATGTTCTGATAGAAGTTAAAACCCCCTTTAGTCAAGAAAGGGGGATGTTTGAACTACTCTCAGTGCTACATTATGCACAGGATCTTAATCTAAGGTTATGCAAGAGAAAATTACGTTCACACTGACAGGAAACGGCGTAGTTTGCGAAATAGTTTTTGTCTATGAAATGCTTCTACACATAAAGAAAAAAAAACATGGTAGAAACTGCTGATCCGAGGGGTTTAATTAACAACACAAACAAAAATAGAAACAAAAACAAAATGAAATAAAACTCTATAATCGAAGTCACACATTAGCAAAGGAAAATATTTTAACAGAAAGCATCCCGAAAAACAATCATAAACGCGTCAACTTAGTGTTTTAAATGCACTTCCACAGTTATCAGTTAAGAGCTTTCGATGCCAGGTACCGTTTTTGCATTAGAATGATTGTGTGGCACCTATGCCTATGCCCAGGGAATCAAGAGCCAGACCAGACCAGGAATCGAACCCAGCCACCCTCAACATAGTGTTGCTTTGTAGCCGCGTCTTTACCAACTGAGTTAAGGGAGGACCTTTGCCATATATGTTTTTAAATAATGTAAATTTGGCTGGAAAGGATTCGGAATGGTGCAATTTACTTTAAAAATATTGACTATGACAACAACTATTTTTGTCACCACGAGCTAGTAGATCTGTAGAGAACGAGCAATTTCAGAGACGAAGAACCACAATCGGAGTTATACGCACCACTACTAGCCAAACTGGTAGTGGAGGAACGAGATTTTCAACCTCTACTATGCCTTCGATTATGCCACCTACACCGTATAGCCGTTTCTAACGAGCCCGTGAAAGAGAAAAACGGAAAAGGGACCGTATAATGACGTATTGCGTCCAAATATTTAAAGAATTTGACAGAAGCCCATGTGGATCTATTACAGCTTTTATTTATGATCCAAATTTGAAGTGAGACCATTCCATCTTGCTTTTTTAGATTTTCTATTTTTTTTTTGCGAACATATAATACCCTCACGATATAACCACTGGTGGATTTACCAGTGGAGTTGAAAAAATGTGTGGGAATATTTGGTAGGTATTTTCGAATTTCTATACAGATAGGGTTTCTGCATTTAATTTATGTCTTCAGAAAGCGAGTAATGGCGCTGTAACCATAATCATTTAAACGCTAGGAGTTAGTGTTCATGTCCCAGCCGTTAGAAGAATAAAGAAACTTCACTTAACCTTTCTAGAATAGATGCTTCCAACGACCAATCATAAACGGAACGTACGGTACGGGATGTCCCTGCTCCTACTTTTCGCTACCGAATTCTCAAACATTGTGTTTGAATCCACTATTCAAATTGCTGCATCTACGATGTGAAACATATATTAAATAGACAAGAGAAATGATGGAAGTTTACCCATCACTTTCCAGAATTCTTTCAAGAACTGGCTGTGTTATTATTAGATTAGATCAGAGCATTTGTTCAAGTTGTATTTTTTGAAATGATTGTTGGCTCCTTAAAAGTGTATTTTATTCATTGGGATTCTTTCTTCATTAATACAAAAGCAGTTCTTTTGATTTAAGGTATGTGATCTCCAACCATTTACTGAATATTTGTTTTTTTTTCTTTGACGAACATAGGTATGGTCCAGGGGCAATTACGTGCAACATTTGGCAGCTTCATTGTAAAATATATCCAAAAGGCTTCCTTGTCTCTCTCCAGTTCAAGTGGCGGTTGGGGGAAACGGAGAGGGAATAATGCCCGGAAAGTAATCGCAAAAAACAACAAAAGATGATTTTTCATCAACTTGCGAATATGAACTTACCCGTTGAATCTTGCGTGGTGGTAAAATTCAAGGATCAGCTCAAGTGAAAGAGCTAATCCTGCTCAACCCTATCCTGCATGTGGTTTTGGTAGTAGGACCTTATTAAATCAGCCACACTCACTTATTACATGTAACTGAAACTATTTGATCCAACACTGGCGTTTGTTGTTGGACTCGATACGGAATCTAAGCTCAATCGTTTGATTATACGGATAAGCTTACAAAGCACGTATTACTTCGCGAAATTTCCAGAATCTGGAAAAGGATCAGTATTTACGGTTGCTTTTGGAAATTTAAGAACCTTTCCGAGAATTTTATTTGACCACGTTGGGTTTTCAACTCAAGTGCGCAGAATTCCATCACGTCTTTTGCATTCCATCTTCGATAACTTCTAAAAATGTGTATGAATCTCAACCACTAAATAAAAAATCCTTCCGGATCAAAATGCTGTCATGAGTTACTCGCTATGACAGCTAAAGGCGCAACAGTAATTAAAAATAATCGTCCACATACTAATTGAAACGGACTTTGCATGTTGAGTTTTTGCTAACGTAAAGCTCGACTCAAAGTAAATCTGGACGCACGGTTCAGTACACCACCGCGTCCCTGGTGGTTGGAACAAAAAACGTTTGACAGGCATTTGTCGATGTTTCATTGACGAAGAAATTGGTCAAAAGTTTTTCTCAATTGATCGACATCTCGAAATTACGGATTGTAGAACTTGAGAAAAAAAAATTTATTGTGCACAAACATCTAGAGAATCCTTCGTGGTCTGCCTTAAAAATATCAAAAGTTTTAAATTCCCAAACTCAACTGTGTCTTGTAATCAAACGTTACAAGGATACCCTGAGTGTGGATAGAGCACTTCGCATCTATCATAAAAGTGGCACTAGGGACAAGGAGCTGAGGAGAAAGGTGTTGAGGTCCGTGAAAGGTTTGACAAAGAAATACGATTCCAACTTTTCCACCGTGCGTAACATCCTTTCAAGAGAAGGATACAAGTATTTTTGTGCCAGTAAACATCCGAATCGCTTCCTGAAACAAAATTTAGTGGCCAAAAAGCGATCACGATTACTATACGAACGAGTTTTGACGAAATTTGATGGCTGTATTTTAATGGATCGTTATCCATTATGTCAAAATGGATTATAAACAAGTGCTAAACATATGTCAAATTGGATTATAAACAAATCCCCGGCCGAAAATTTTACCTGGTAACTGGTAAGTTTGCTTGGAAATTAATGATTTGGCAAGAAATCTGCAGTTTTGGCCTTAAAACCAAGGTTTTCATCACATCTCTCACAATCACGTCGGTTTACATTAAAGAGTTTCCGAAACAGCGGATTTTACCCTTGATTCGGCAACACAAGACCAACGTTATGTTTTGGCCGTATCTAGCCAGCTGCCACTACTCTAAGGAGGTACTAGAGTGTTATGCTGCAAACAATGTATGTCGTCGCCAAAGAGATGAATCCCCCGAATTGCCCTGAGTTCAGACCGATCGAAAAATATTAGGCAATTGTCAAGCGAAAACTGCGAGGATGCGGAAAAAAAATTACAAATGCACAACAAATGCGTTTGAAGTGGAATAAGTTCGCTGATACAGTGTCACCAGCGACTGTGCAGATCATGATGGCGTCAATCACAAGTAAAGGGCGACAGTGCGTTCGAAGCAGTGAAATTTAATAACTTGTTTTATATCGTTTGAAGCTGAATAAATACCCTTTTGTTTGACGTTTTGATCAACCGTGTATGTTGTTTAATTCTTGAGTTATGATCACTTGAATGCGTCCAAATTTACTTTGAATCGGGCTTTATTCGATACTAAAATAAAGACTGCCCAGAAGGTATGGATACAGTCAGAAACCACTGCCATTTCGCAAAAAATGATAACTAGTTCTTTTTATGACTGCATTCTGTTGTCTAGCTTTATCTCTCTGCACTTGTGTATTAAAACGTTTCTAACAAGTGCGTTGAGTTCCGGCCGGACAAAATCAAAATATTGTACAGAATCCGGAATGTCACAGAGTCCAATGTTCATCGTGCAAAAGAACGTTTGAATTTTCGAACCTATAAGAAGCATAAGCAGCCAAAACGGAGTCAAGAAGTATCGATCACGCCCAGAGTGTGAAATTTTTACAATACGATGCTTGTTAGGAATTCGAACTGTATAATCATGGATGTCGAAACCTGTGTGAAATCCGACTACAAATCCTTGCCGGGCCAAAATATTATACGATGTGTAAAGAGGAAACATTGAACCAGTCTTAGGCATAAGGTTCAATCCATGGTCGGACAAGCTATTTGTGGCTGTGGTAAGATTTCGTAACCCTTCATCACAACTACTTTAATTAACAGTGAAAGATAGATTAAAAAAGACTTCTATCCATCATTTGAAGCCACAAGGATCCTGTTGTCTTCTGACCAGATCTTGCGTCTAACCATCACATGAACCCTCCTAATGTCTCGCCAATTCGACCAATTGAAGAACTGTGGGCATTGAAAAAGGCAACCCAAGTAACAATTTTAGTTTAATTCCAGTCGGCGTTGTTAATAGAACTACATTCAAAACTGTTTAGTAAACCGACACCCCTTATATGCTTGTTTTAAGCCGAAATATGTACAAAGTGGTTGACTCTATTGACGGTTGTGAAAACAAGTTAATAAAACTTGAAAATATTCTAGTGAAAGAAGTTATGACCACTTGGTATGCTTCATAAAACCTATTGGCTGCCATAAAAACCACCATACAGCCAAATGCCACAGCTGTCAAACTTCACTGTGATATCGTGGTTGGCTTTTGTTCAGTTTTGTTCGATTCTCTGCTCTTCTGATTCTTTTAGCAGTGAGTAATATCTAAGAAAAAAGTTATAGTATTGCGGGATTTTTTTTTTATTGAATGGGACTTTGGTCGAGGCATTCTCAGTATTCTGAGCATTTATGTCATTCTGTTCGAAATTTTAAAGGCATGCTGAGAGAATCGGGCTTATGATCCTGATTGCATCATGATAAGATGTTTTGCGAATCTTAAGATTATGAGCAACAATAGATTTACAGATCACTTGATCTGGTGAGAAAATCCAGATTCAGGTTTTGGGATTAAATCTCGTATTCTTAGTGTTTATTGTTTCCGAAAATTTCTCTTCCAAATGCCCAACCTGTGCAGGAAGTATGTCAAAGAGATATGTCAAAATGTGCTTCCCAATGGAATGCCGTGGATTGTACATATTATCTCATTCTCACAGCAAAAATAGAGACAGAAATGTATACTGCCCGTGATGATAAGAAGTAAGGCCTGTACTCGAAAAAAATGCACCATTTTTACCCTTGTGTAACTTTTTTGTCCGTGGGTAAAAATTGATGAAAATATGGGTATAACTAGTTTGGAGTGAATTGTTTACATGTGCAAAATTTCATCGGTTCAGTGGTTATTGAGATGTCACCGAAACAAGAAAAAAATCACCGGAGAATTTTGCTCGCCGTTATGGAAAATCCGACTGCGACCATAAGATGGATCGGAAGACAACTGGGAATCACCCATACAACTGTGTCTCGGGTGGTAAAATCGTTTAAGGAGTTCCAGACGACCGGCGAGGGTGGAAGTGGAAGAAAATCGAAGACAACTGACCCTGTGAAGGCCCGGAAGATGTTGGATCATTTCAAGTGTAATCCGAACCTTTCGATTCGCGACGCGGCTCTGAAGGCAAAGTATTCTGCTTGGTTTGTTCAGCAAACCATGAACTCTGTATTCATGGTCAGCAAGGCAGCGAACCGGCGTGATCAACAAAACACGGCGGCCAAATCCCGCGCAAGGAAGCTGTATCGAGAGTGGTTAACGAAACCGATGTGTGTGGTTATGGATGACGAAACCTACATCAAGGCAGACGCAAAGCAGATACCGGGGCTGGAGTTCTACGTTGCCAAATCACGGTTTGATGTTCCGGAAGACATAAAGAAGAAGAAAGTGGACAAAATCGCCCAAACATACTTGCTCTGACAAGCCATATGCCAATGCGTTAAACTGAGTAAACCGTACATCACAACGAGTACCATCAACAGCGAAATTTACAACACCGAGTGCCTCCAGAAGCGTCTGTTGCCCTTCCTGCGGTCTCACGGACGCGAGACATTATTTTGGCCGGACCTGGCATCATGCCATGTGTTGGATTGGTACAGAGACAATAACGTTGGTTGTGTACCACAAACGCCAACCCCCCAAATTCACCAGAGATTCGTCCGGTGGAAAGATTTTGGGCCATAATGAAGGCAAAGGTCGAAAATCGTCCGTGGTGTTAAGAACGAGCTGGAGTTGAAGAAAGAATGGATGAAAGTGACCAAAAAGGTCGGTTCCACCATTGCACAAAATGTAATAAGGGGTCTTAAGGGAAAGCTGCGGGCTTTCAGCGATGGAAAGCAAATTGAATAAAGGAATTATGCCGAAACATAATCCATATGTTTATTAGTTTTTACTTCATTACCTGAAAGTTTCAAGACAATCCGACTTAAAATAAATTTTTGGCGAACACTTTTATCTGGTGCATTTTTTTCGAATACAGGCCTTACATGAGCATCCGTTTTTTATGCAACGTAATTACAAATAGGTAGTGAAATTCTCCTGAATATGCCAATGCATCCAATATCAAACAGCGGTTGGTGACTTCATATGAACCAATTATGATTGATTCACTGAAAGTATGTTATTGTTGATAGAAGATTTTAGTTCGACCGCTAGAACAGCCTGATCCCATACGACCCCATACGATCTATTTGTGCCAAGTCCGAAATACAGCATCGCCCGCCATACTTACCATTCTCACTGCTATCGTCCGTATCGTTGGTCAGTATTCCGATCAGCTCGTTCTTCTGATGCAGCTCGTGGGCGAGCTGCGCTAGGTTCTCGTTCGTGCTCTTCAGCTCCTGCTCCAGCTCGGCTACCCGGTTCTCCAGGCTCGTATTCTGCGTCAGCAGTTCCTTCCCGATTTGCACCGTCAGCTCTAGGTCCTTCTCCTTCTCCTCCAGCAGGCGCGTTACGGCATCGATGTCATCGTACGCGCGGGTCATTTGGCTTACGCGATTACCGCATAGGACTAAAGGAGGAAGAAGAAGAAGAGAACGAAATCAATGAAAAACTGCTCATTTGGGAAATTTAGTTATTGCAGATATAGATAGGGGAGAAAGAAAGATAAATGTATTGCAATTCGCTCCAGTGATCCAGACGTCAAGACGACAAAGCCGATGAAGAATGAAAAACACTAAACAAGACAAATAAACATTCCGCAATCAAAACCTACTAATCGAATGAAATCAATAATTTCTGTGGCAGCGAAAAAGGGTGTTGAGAGTTTTTGTTTTCCGCTGCCAAACTATAAATAGCGTTTTACTGTAGTATTTTGAACTTGAACTTGAAGCTGTGGACAAGGGGTGAGCCTTGAATGGAAGTTAAAACGAGCCAAAGAAAAGCCATAAAAATAGGTAATATACATAGTGATGAATGCGATTATACTGCCATAGAGTTTTCTTCTTGTTTTGCTGTTGCAACCGGGTGATTGAGGGAACGTATGCTCTTGAGAAATATAAGAACTATTAGACTAATAAGATTAGAGGTAGGAGCTTGTTGTGCGGTTTTTATAGGCCTCGTACGTATTCAGCGAGGTAATTTTTAAACTGAAATAAATGTAGCAAAGGTGGTTTCAAAAGCAAATCTTGAAGAACGACCGTCCCGTTACAATTGTTCAACATGTCGACACATTAGGTCAGACATGTCATCAACAGGAGAGATGTCATTTACCACTTCCCGGAACAGAAAGAACATTTCGGATTTCTGGGTCAGGCCTGTCTCAGCCGCCCTGTGCACCGGTGCAGTGCATTCTTTACAATTACCTCGTCCGATGCATCTCGTATGGCAACGTCGTCGTCGCCGGTGGAATGTACATGGAGAAACAGTACAAAATTGGCCAATCTTAACGGCTCGTGATGCGTGAAGTTGAAGACGCCTCCTCCGGAGTAGCAAACCTTTTAGGCGAAATTACTTTCGAATTAAGTCTAATAATCTATGCCCGCCGTACTTATTGCTCTTACTTACTGTGTTTGAGCTGTAGGTATTTTACATAACTTTTTTCCCCCCTAATAGCTCCCGCCATAGGCACCTCAGTGCAGTGTAATGTCTGAAAAATGCTCCAAATATTCGCTCAACTGCTGGATGCTGCGGTGTTTGCAAACAGTTCGCACGATTCTCACGTTTCTCGTGTTTTGCTCTAAAAATCTCGCACCTCCCTCTGGGGTAATTTCGGTTCACTTACTACCAATTTTCCTCTTGGATGCTGTGTGGAGGCGGTGGCATTCAAAAAAAAAAAACTAGCCCAAGCGATTCGTCGATTGTTCCCATCTTTGGTGCCCATTCATAAACAATCAATTAATCTACACAATAAGTGGAGCGTTGAGAAGTGAACGGCAAATATCGCTTCACCATCCACAGCCACTTGAAGGTGACAAATGATGCTGCCTCGCCCTTTGGGGTGCCACGGAATTGAGTTGTTACATCAGAGCGAAAATTTTCCGCACGATTTTCCAGTAGCCCGTTGTGGGAAATTGTGCAAATATTTGATTTGGGCACAAAGTGTTGTTTGATGCAGTGTAATGAGACAGGCACGAACCGGGAAGGGACGACGACGAGCACCGAGAACTTTTCGTGACGAGATCTCACAAATGCCTTTCCAGAACTGCTGCCAGCGCCGTCGCAGTTGACGGATGGGTTCGACGGAAAGGGCACCTGATCGCGCCTAATTAGGTCGTTACGTAACACCTTCGCGGCGAGGTGGTCTTGTGAGCAGCGGGGCCCACTGAGTTTCAATTTCGTTAACGAGCGAAATATATACGAGCTACAATAATCGATGCTTTTAATGCAGGCTTTTTTCAGAGGTGATTTATTAGCGGAATTCGGACGATCGAGAGGTAAGTCATTATAAATAATGAGCGGATAGTAAGATTATCAAAGGATTGGTTACCCGAAAGTTGGGTTTGTGCTTGGTATGCCAGTTTCGAAGAAATAATAATAGTCAGATGGAAAGGTAGATGTAACGTGTTGTGCATTTTTCCAAGTTTCCTATATGACTAATACTTATACATGACAACGTGACTGATATGGACTGACATTTGATATGGAATTTGTGCTCAAACTATCTCACAAACGGCTGCATTTAAGAGGTAGCTTTTGTTTTGAGCATTAGAAATGAAATTTACTAGTAAATCCACATTCTATCACTACTATATCACTACACGACCATCCGTTTCAACTCAGTTTTGAGTCGTTTTTGACTCACTTTCGTCATAAGTGGAGTCACTTAAATTTGAGTAAATGTTACTGGCATTGGCAAGTCGACAAATCAAAAACATCGACTCAAATCAGATGAATGTTTTTGATTAGTCGACTTGTCAATGCCAGTAACATTTACTCAAATTTGAGTGACTCCATTATTGACGAAAATGAGTCAAAAACGACTCAAAACTGAGTAAAAACGGCTGGCCTTGTATCACTCGTGAAAAGCGCCAATCGATACAAATACAAGTTTTCTAAGAATTCATAAAAAACTTTCTCTTCCGAAACCTGTTATATTGCAAGCATCTCTTGCTTCCTGAAACTATTGCTTATTACATCAAGATTTAAAAAAAAGACAAAATAAATGATCTAAAAAAAAATTTCATGATTATTATGCTCAGTGTATTTGTTTTGTACAACTTCTTTTTAGACGCGATTTCAATACGACCAGCTGAATTCGAGCTGTGATCATTTTAAAAAGTTCCGTTGAAATCAAATATGTGTTTTTCAAAAGATCTCTACAAAAGATTTTGAGTCACAAGGATCTTTCTAAGGACTGCATCGTTAATTATGAGTACACCTTTGAGGTTCTGTATGAAAAAAACTATGACTTATTTTAACAGCTATTCAGTGTCAATGTGTTGCTTTCCTTGTAAACAAACGAAAACCTTCAATAAAAATTAAAGTTTTACTTCAAGCGGAACAACGCGAGGTCTTACGGAAGAAAAGCGAAAATCGATTGTGACCAAGTACTGCACTGAAAAGGAATTGTCGCTAAGAAAATTAGCAAAAGAAGAAGATGTTATTGATTTGGCCTGATTTGGCAACTTGCCACTATGCGCGTGCCACCTTGGACTGGTATGAAGAGAACAATGGCCAATTTGTGGAAAAGGCGATGAATCCTCCAAATTGTCCGCAAATAAGACCCATTGAAAAATGTTGGGCTTTTATGAAAGGAATGTAGCGGAAGAAGGCTAGAGGAGCAGATGACATCATCAAATTAAAAAAAGACTGGGTGAACGTAAGCAAAACCATCGACGGAACGGTTGTACAAAACCTCATGAGGAACATCAAGAAGATGGTGTTAGAGCTGGCCAAATCTACGAAAAATTAAATCAAAACTGATGTAAAGGGCTTTTTTGATGGTCAATGAACAATGTAAATGAATTTGAGTTGCAAAATAAATAAAACATATTTTAATACAGCAATTTTTGAGGTGTACTCATAATTAACGATACAGTCCTTAACGATGAAACAAAATTGAGCGACCGAAGAAATGTGCAAATCTTCATCTGAATCAAAGATGGTCGTGCCACGTTGTCAGATTCTTTCTAGAAATACTCTTCTGGCAATCGATTAAAAAAAACAAGATGTAATGCGTATAGAGAATGCCTTCCACATTCGGCTCATTCACAACGTTGCCACATATTGGTTCCTGTTGGCAAAGAACCTGTCTAGATCTGCTCTGGGCGTTTTTCTACATTTATCAACATCAGAATGACGCTAGCCAATCCCTTGCGTTGTACTGGCCGGCTTCACGTAACGCAAGGGCTTACACAGAAACAAAAGCGTTCACGAAAATGAAAACGGACCGTGAACCGTGAAACGGACCGTGCTTGTTCTCTAATTCATAACTGCAGTTCACGGATTTGGGCACGGATTTTTTTTCCGTAAAGTAGGGATTCATTTTCAAGACCCGAAGCTAAAAGCCACTTCTATTGTGGTAATAATACAGTTATGAGTTTTTCCACTGTATTTATCTACTCACTTTTTTCTATAATTACCGTCGTAACAAATGATATTCAAATGGTTCGTTTCATTAATTAAAATCACTGTAGTACCTATGAGATTCATTACAAATGATTATTGCGATGCAAGGAAACGGAGCAGCACATCGAAATTGGTACATTGTCTAAACTTTCAGGATACACAAGTCCATCTACTATTGCAGTTGGACCACAATCTGCCGACATGCAATCACAAAGAGAATTATTATTATTAATTTATATTTTAACACTCCTTCACTGTATTTTATATGACATTTTCAGATACGCATCAATGCATCTTTGCAAGTTTTAGGCCACCTAACCCTTATGTATTCACACGAAGCTTCAACCGTCGCTTCTTACTTCCGTTACTTAAAGCCAGTCTATGTCAAATTTTGTTCACTTTTCTTTCATTGTAGATTTTGAATTATTTCACGGATCTGCTGCATTATAGAGAATCGGGGCAAAATAAGCCCTATTTCTCAGCGCACAGCTGCATGTTGTGGCTGATCCTGGCACCACTGAATATGTGACAGTTTTTTCATTAAAATCCGACTATTTCTATTGACCGCATTGAACTCCCATTTGAGGATGAAGGGTGTTTCGATCAAAATTTGGTCGACCTAAACTTGACGGATTACCTTTCATCGTGCATTAATAAATTTTGCACATCCCTCATTTTGAAGATGTGTGCGTGTAGCATCATGCCTCTATTTTGATTTTGAGATAGGCACTTCATTTATCAAGATGTCGTCGAAGGAAGAGAAGCCACGCATCAAAATTTTGCACGTGCATGGCGAAAATCCAAACTACTCTCACGCCAAGTTGGCGAAATTGTTGAATATGGCTAAATCAACTATTACCAACGTATTAAAAGTCTTCGGTGAACGTTTGTCGACAGCCAAGAAAGCTGGATCGGAGAGAAATCGAAAGCCGGAGGCCACAGCGACGACAAAAAGAGTTGCCCGTTGTTTCCAGCGGAACCCCAACCTCTCCGTCCGAGATGTCGTAAAGAAGCTGGCAGTGGCGCCTTCAACCGTGGATAGAGCTAAAAAACGAGCTGGACTGTCGACATTCAATAAAGTGGTGATTCCAAATCGCGAGGATAAACAAAACACGTCGGCCAAAGCACGATCGCGAAAGTTGTACACGACGATGCTGACGAAGTTTGATTGCGTGGTACAGGACGATGAAACTTACGTCAAGGCAGACTTTCTTGACAGGATTTTTTTCCTGGACAGGAAATTTATACGGCAACCGGGCGGGGAAAGGTGGCAGATACTTTCAAACACATTAAACTGTCAAAGTTCTCGAAGAAAAATCTGGTGTGGCAGGTCATCTGTACCTGTAGCTTGAAGAGCAACGTTTACTTTGTTTGCTGAAATCGCAGAAACAAAAAACGTTTGATACCAGCGGTGCTCTAAGATATTACTGTGAATATTTTTCCGTGGTATCATTTAAATTCTGCGCTGTACAGGGTGGCAAAGTTTATCTGTCAATGCGTTTTGTGTCAGTGTATCTCTTGTACAGTTAAGCTTATCGTCATGGTCCTATTTGTACGTGTAATTATTTGGCATTCGACGGATGTGATTTGTTTTGGTTACGCTATAACCGTGATGGCAAAATGACAACTGAAAGTAAAATTGTGTTTGGAGAAATTTAGGCCGTGTGAGATCTTGACACGGCTTAAGCACATCGGCGTAAACGACTTCAAAATCAACCAAAAGCATGGACCTCATCCAACGGTTAGGACCAAAACGATAATCTGAATATTTCCTATACGTCGATCCAGAATATCATCACCCTTTAATAATCAAAGCGTATACAAAACTGGATTAACTGAAAAAAAAAACAAGGCTCGAGTGAAGGAAGGAGTTGCTGCAGCGGCAAGCTGATTGTAATATTCTCTTTTCCGACGAAAAAAAAAAAAAGATTCTGCTGCAAGATACTCACAAACCAACATACTACAGTATGTATGTAAGTATTTAGGAAGCCACCATCCTGCATGGCATCACCCTGTATGCGGTTTCAGTTAGCAGAAAGATCATGATTCGTTACCGTTCTAAATTCAACATATTACTGTATGAAGGGTCAAAAAGAGTTGGGTTTAATAAGAGAATCTCCTTCCATGCTAATCCGATAAAACAAATAGTAAAATATGCAATCCAGTTAAGCTTCCAACATAATTACAGAGTACAGTACTGGATAAAATGAATCATACACTTGGCCTGAAAACGCATTTTATGTTTTATTATTCTCATTTTGATAGATACATCTGTGGCATACATGGGAATATTTTACTATTTAGCGTGTTTAATACAGAGGCCGAGGCGTAAATCATTGAAAAAAAAATTTTGCCAGGCTAGTTTTTGTCTGAAAATCGATATTTTTTCTTGGACAAAATAAATCATACACTTCAAAAATCGGATTCCTCGATGATATTATTAAATCCAGTTTCAAAATTTTGGCAGCTCTGCATTCTTGACAGTTGTAGTCACAGCGCAGATGTGGTGAAGCTGGTTCCGTGTGAATTCGAAAAGTTTAAAATGTTCGGGAAACAAAATTCGCTTGATGCCAGTAAATTGGTATTATTATCAATTGCGATCGTGAAAACAGCCTTTCTCGCCGGAATATTGCTTAAAAATACTCAGTTTTACTTGAGACTGTGCAACCCATATGGAGGAAGTATGAAAGCCAAAGAATATTGAAAAACATATCCGGACAAGGACGTCATCGTTCGATAACACACCGGGAGGATGTCAGGATTGTTCAATGGGCTAAGCTATATCCGAAATTTTCATCGCGAGAGATTGCTCAATCACTAAATCTAAGTGTTGCTCGAAGTACGGTTCGTCGACCGCGCAAGGACAGTGGCTGAAAGAGCTGTTTGGCGTCCAAGCGACCTTTCATTAGCAACCGGAACTGGAAAAAGCGGCTGGAGTTCGCCAAAAATTACGCTAGTATGTCGGTAGGCTTCTGGAAACGGGTTTCATGGACGAACCAGAGTAAGTTTGCTTCATACAAGGATCGATACATTCAGAAGACAATGAAGCATGGAGGTGGGAATATCATGTTCTAGAGTAGAATGTTTGGCACATATCAAAGGGATCATGCCTGCGGATATATACATCGACTTGCTCTCCGAAAATTTGGAGGTGTCTCTGGGAATCACCTACATCTTTCAACGACTCAAAGCACACCGCGAAAACAACTACTGCGTTCTTCAAGTCAAACCAAAACAAAGTGCTCGAATGGCCTCCGCAATCGCATGATTTGAATCCGATTGAAAATCTGTGGGGCTATCTGAACCATAAAAAGTAGACAAAACATTGTGAACCAACAAAAATAACTATTTTGAAGCTCTCGAAACAGCCATACATATTGGAACATATTGATCCGGAGTACATCAAAAAGTATCTCGAAAGTATGCCACGTCGAATCGAAGCAGTGTTGAAGGCTAAGGGAGGTCACACTAAGTATTGAAAGTGAGAGGCATACCCGTTTAGTAAAAAAAAATCAGGTATATGATTCATTTTATCCATTTTTAAATACCGCCTTAACAATAAATTATTTAATATTGAGCGAGTTATGCATATTGCTACTTTTTTCATGCCAGCACAATGTTTTCGTATAAAAATCTTTCAATGCCCAGATTAATCAGCTAAGACATCGATGGAAATAACACAATTTATGTGGTGTGTGAATTATTTTGTCCAGCACTGTATATGCAGCGAAGCTTGCAGATGTTCTCATATTTTTGGATGTGCACCGGCTTCAAAATGTATCGAAAATAATGAAATGTGGTGGCAACACTTATTCAAACTAAATCGAACATATTTTGAGCCTCACTCGTTACTTCATACTTCGAAATTGATTCCAGACGGAAATTACTGTTTTCAACAGGACTCGGCCCCTTCTCATCAATGCTACACAGGAGTGGTATCGCCAAAATTTGCTCAATTTCACATCATCACAAGGATGGCCTGCCTCATCGACAGATATCAATCCTTTCGATTTCTTTGCCTGGGGATATATGTTCAGTAAAATTGGAAGCATAAAGGGTCCCTTTCTTGAATATTTTAGGAAACATTTGAGCACTATTTGGGACAATATACTGCTACAAACGGTGCGGGCCAGTGTTGAAGCGTTTAAGAAAGGTCATAAAAGAAAAAAAAAGTGAGAGGGTCGAGCTCGGTAATAATGAAATGTCAGTTTATAGGGAATGGAGCGTTTGTTGATTTTAAGCTATTCGTTGTGATTTTATGCCCTTTTCTATTACTGACAAGAAACTATTGCCACCCTGTATATATTTATTTGACTGACAAGCAACCGTTGCCACCCTGTATATCATAATGAATAATTTCATAATCTGTTTATGTGAAGCTAAAAGTAAGGTTCAGCATGAAACTTTGCACTAAAGCTACTTCCTTTACATAACATACAATTTGAAATTGCTAATATGTTCTTTGTAACATACCAACCAAGGAGTAGCGATTTCAAAAACGTACGTACATTTGTGCGCGCGATGTTTCACGGTAAGACTTACTTGTATCATCACCTTGAAGGAAATAACGAAAACACAAAAATATCGAGAACGTTTTAAAATTTCCTGTGTTTTTAAGGATTTGAAAAACAATTAAACTCAATAAATCTGGAATAAAATGTGGAAATAGTTTTAAATTTTTAGTTTCAAGTAAATATGATAATAAGCTTCCAACTGTTTAATAAATGGCATACTCAATATATGCTTAAAGACAGAAATTCCATGCTGTACAAGTGAACCACTTATAGTTATGGAAAAATGTACCAGTTATGACTTGGACCGATTATGGCTTATGAAAGTAATACATGATCATTACTATGATTACTGAAACGCTTGCCATAGCTGGTACATCAGCTTTACTTCAGTTCAAAGATGTGACCCAATAAACTAAACCACCCGCAGTCAGCTGCAATCCCGTCACATCTTTGACTGAAGCAATAAGAAGAAGAAAAAAACACAAGCACACACACATAACCTAAACTGTCAAAAAACATCATTTCACACCTGATTTCCGTGCAGCTCCCCCACCACCGGAATGGGGTGGTGGTGCAGCAGAACTAGAAGCAGTGCCGGCGTCACTCCCATTACCATCACCACAGGTGACACCAGCCGCCGGAGCAACAACAGCAGCAGCAGCAGCAGCATCACGCTTTCGGTCGCGTTTAAGGCGAGCTTTTTCCGCGCTGCTGCTGCCTCCGTCGCCCGCTTCCCGTTTGCATTTGTTTTTGCACTTGGACGTGAACCGTTTAACTGCAGTAACAGCAGGAGAACCTTTACCACCAACCAAGTCACCACCACAATTACCCTCAACAACAACACACTGTTCGACGTTACTACTTATCGTACTGTTTTGCAGGCTCGGGGAGTCCCGTGATCGGGATCGCGATCGCAGCCACGACGCACTGGCACTGGAGCTGGTAAAGTGGAACCTCCGTCGGGTTCGGGATTGGGACAATTCCGCCTCCGAGCTCAGGCCGTGCTCCGTGGGGAAAGGACCGTCCGAGGATTCGCTTCTCCTGGCGGCGGGATTCAGCTGGAAACGACCAACCGGTTCCGACAGACAGCTCATGCTGTCCTCGGTTTCCGTTTCCGTCTCACTCGCACTGGTGGTTCCGCCGAGTGCATCCTGTTGTTCTGTACCATTGCCGGAATTCTTCGGTCGCCGTTTACGGAAAGCATTAACGGCACGGGTTAGCATTTTCCGAACTCTGTTGAAATAGTCTTTTTCCACAATGTCTATATAGTTAAATGTTTGTTAAACGCGTTGCTTCACTGTCGTGGCCATGGTGGACAAATCGAACGATTCACTACTACCGTTGACCTTTTTTGGTCACATTTAATCACTCGATTTTTCCTCGCCCGTAAAGAACTGCTGCGGTGGAAAACAACATGATAGGCATAAAACGTGAGGTAATTGAAATTGTTTATTTTTTAACGGATTTGACCAACTGTATATTAGCTTAATGTGGGGGTAAACTGCTGGGACGAGCGAGTGCTGGCTGTTGTAGATTGATTTGTTTATTTTGTGAAAGTCTTTGGCCGCAACGACAGCCACGGACTGGTCGTCGTCTGGCAGGTGGTTTAACCTTTGATTTCCCTTTCGCTTGGTTCAGAAGGAAACACGACTTTGAAACCGTTTGTTAGCAATAGAGTGCCTGAATAAAGGGTTGATGTGCTTACAAATTGATTCCGAGCGTTCTACGCTTGGTTTTTCGATTGGACATGGAATCCACCCGGGCTGCAAATACCATGTACGCCTTCATGGCACCATTATGAAGACTTCCTATACAGACAATCGATACTGAACTTTTAATTTGCATAATACCGAGTCGCTCCCAGGAAGAGCCATGCGGAAAATTATAGACGGACTAGGTTAGATCGACATGCGATAGAGATAGGTCTAGGACGAAGACGTTTTACTGCTTAACGATAGAGTAATAAAGCCGCAGTTAAAGTTAGGCGTTGGTCAAGGTTTTCCCAAACCCCGAAATGCTACGAAAAATTTGACCCGGAAAAGCTGCAAAAGAGCTTCCTCCCACAACAATTAACAATGAAACAGACATAAAACCCATCGGCCTGCTATCAGATTTCCGCAAATCAACAATGATGCGTTGATGGTTCGGTTCTTGTCGAGCGAACCCCGCCGATAAAATGAACAAACCCCGCGCAAGCACTCACACACACGATATTTGCATAACGGTAGATTAGTCGAAAGAATCAATGGGGCTGCGGGTTTGGCATCGTTGAAGGCGGTATCACAACACCAGCAACAACAACAAACAACAACAAATGCAATGTGCGCAAATCATGTGAATTTTGATCTGAAACGGAACGCGCGGTCTGTTTATAGGTAGTGTGTAAGTTTCTACGCTGGATACCGGTTCGGGCAAATTGGAATCGTTAGAGAGAAGTTGCATAAGGGTAAGCACCAACCAGCAACTGAACTGCTAATACAAATAAACGCAATCTCCCATGACTAATGGGCTTACGTTATCTTGTTCTGTAGGCAGTGCGAAGAGATGCAGAATGTTTACCACATCGATGGGATCATGTACAACAAATGGTATGAATATTAAATTCATCGCTTACATCCTCTCTTCGAATGTTCTCCTAAAGGTGAAATAACATAATACAAGTCCTTCAGAAATTATAGTGGTTGCTCGAGTTGGTTATTATTTGCACACAAGAAAACCGCTAGCAGTTGCCAAACCTAAATCAAACCCTACCCAGGTAACCAATAAGCATTAGTATATGCAGTAAATCAAACCAGATGCTACAAGCTTTATATAAGCATTTTATCAGCATCTTGTATGCTAAAGTTGCATTGCAAATGCTATTTAAATGCTTGTAGCTTATAATAAGCATTTCGAATGCAAAATAGCATTAATAAAGCATTATCATAGCATTGCAGTAAAGCAGCCGTATATTGGGCCAAAACCGGCATTTATGTAGCATTTAAGGCAACTTAACGGGTGGCAATTAAAATTTTGGAATTTTTTCGAGGCCTCTATGCTCAACAACAAACGAGCTCAGAGAGAAATAAGAGTGTGTATGCGTTAGCTCTTTCTGCTAGTATTTTCTGTTTTATTTACGCTTGCTCAGTTTTACTCAAAATGCCGTCGAAACAAGAAGTATTTCGCGAGCGCGTTGTACAGTTCTACGAACTGCATAGAAATCTCGGCAAAACGTATACGGTACAACATTTTAAAAGCGAAAATGTTGCGACTTCGACTGTTTACCATATCCTAAGATCCCCTGCTAACAACTGCTCGCAAGCAAGGTAGTGGAAGACCAGCCAAAATTATGGACCCAAAAGGACTTCGCTCTCTTTCTCGTGCCTTCAACAACAAGGATTCACTGAGCCAACGGGATGCCGCAAAAAAGTTCAACTGTTCTCACCAGCACATCTGCAAAACATTGAAAAGAGTCGGAATAAAGTGCCGAAAGAAGACACGAGCCCCGGAATATACTGATGCACAGATTTCAACGCTGAAATCCCAATGCCGTTGGTTGATTAAAAATTATTCCGGAAAAAGTTTTGTTTTGGACGACGAAAGCTACTTCCCTCTTTCGAAGATGCAGATTCCCGGAAACGATCGATACTATTCAACGGATAGTTCTACTACACCTCCGAACATAAAATATAAGTTTAAACATAAGTTTGAACAGAAAGTGATGCTGTACATTGCCATTTCCGAGAAAGGCATTTCTAAGCCATGGTTCAAGCCCTCTGGTTTGGCAATCAATCAAGATGTGTACCAGAACGAATGTTTGAAGAAAATTTTGATCCCGTTTCTACAAAAACATCATGCTGATGGACAATACGTGTTTTGGCCGGATAAAGCGTCATCGCATTACGCCATAAAAACACAATCGTTCCTGAATACCCATTCGATCCCATTTGTACCCAAAAACCACAACCCGACAAATCTGCCTCAGTGTCGCCCAATCGAAGATTTCTTCGGGGTTTTGAGTTCCTTGGTGTACAAAAATAACTGGAGAGCCACGAATTGCAAACAGTTGATTGGTAGAATCAAGAGATGCATTCGCAAAGTTGAAATGGAGGCCGTACAACGCTCCTGTTCCGACATCAAACGGAAGCTTCGCCGAACATCCGATTACGGACCGTTTTCAAATGTTCACTAATTTTTTTTCAACAATGGACAATGTATCTTTTATTTGAATAAATCAGATCTTCTTCAACTATGTTTGTCTTTTTTTGACAGCTTGAGAAAGAAATTCCAAAATTTTAGTTGCCACCCGTTATTCCTTCATGAGGATTTAGGATTGATTTCTTATAATTTTTCAAAGAACCACTATCTAAATGACAGCACAAAATCGGTATAGAAATGCAAAGATTTTGTCGAAGGAGTTCGGTAATGGCCGTCTTCGTACAATTTGATGCACCGATTAGAAACAATCGCCAGCTTTTGCCGAAGGGTTCCTCTAACCGTCTGAATATAGTCAGATCACACCATCCAGCTTAGGTGATGGTTTGGACGGGAATATCTGCTTCTGGTAAAACTCCCTTAATATTGAGAAAGGCGTCAAAATCAACCAATGAGTATACCAGAATCTTCTAACGGACACTGTAGCACCATGGGCATGTTTGGTAAGAACAAATGGACGTTTCAACGAGATTGGGCACCATCCCAATAAACACCAACGCCGAATAATCGCGTGTTCAAACAAATTTGGAGAAGTTGTTGAGCTTTTTTCCTCTAGAAAGCTGAATAACTTCTCCAAATTTGTTTGAACAAGCAGTTACTCGACACAGATGTTTGTTTGTTGGGATCATATGAAGCAAGAAGAAGGCTGGAACTCTGTAACAGGCTTTTCCCGAGATATTTGACCAAAGATGAATGACCTTCCAACACTCCTGACCTGAATCCAATGGATTACCGGCCAAAGCCAAACTCATTGTTTGAGCATTTAAAAGCCAACATAACCAAAGCCTGGGATGCTATATCTATGGAGGAACTAACGTCCATTATCGATGATTTTTCTAAGCGATTGAAGACGTGTGTAGTAGCCAGAAAAGGACATTTTGAGACATCGATGTAAATTTAACTATCTAAGTTTATGTATCAACATTTTCCATAAATACATTCTTATTTAATAAACGATTAATAAAGTTATGACTAAAAAAATGAACACGGATAATATTTCCTCCTGTAGTGATTCTCATACCAATTTCAAACAAGCTGTTTGATTAAAATCGTTTGAACATAAAGGAGCGCACATTTCGATTCTAATGACCATCTGTCGATGCCACTACATCCAATTTACTTCAAAGGCAAACACTTATCACTCTAACCGAGAGTTGATGTCTATGTGAACAATGACAAGAATATTATTAGAATTATTTTCAACTGGATTTAACTCACCAAATCACACGGGTTTTAATAAGTAATGATTAATGAACACTAAAATATAAAAAATATACATATGAAATTCGTGAATTTAAACTTACAAAGTTTGAAAGAAACATTTTATCTTCTGCGCTATCTAATGAACATAACTGGAATGCTAGATTTTTGGGACCTCTTTTAACTCAGTCGGTAAAGGCGCGGCTACAAGGCAATACCATGCTGGAGGTGGCTAGGTTCGACTCCCGGTCTGGTCTAGGAATTTTTCGTTACGGAAAATTTCTCGACTCCCTGGGTATAGGGTATGATTGTACTTGCCACACAATCATATTAATAACAATCAATAACTGTGGAAGTGCATTTAGAACACTTAGTTGAGAGCAAGCAATAAGCAAATTGTGAAAGCAATAAGCTTGAAATGCTAAATAAGAAGAAGAAGAAATCTACGTGGAATTCATTTAACAGACACAAAATGTATATTTTGTAGACGAGGTTCTTCAGAAGGACCACCGTTTCCATTCTTTTCACAAATCATAAGTGAGCCTCTGAACAGAACATCCGTAACTTTTTGCGTCTATCTAATGCACTAACATGAAATAGATAAATTAGCACGCATACATGTGTTAAATATGTAAGCTTTAAGCACATACGGATCTAGTTTAGAAAGTTACAACATCGTTATTTTGTTGCTTTGTTATCAGTGAATGAGGAGAAACAAAATTCTTATAGCATAGAGATGCTAGATTTGGCGTATAGCGACAGATATTGAAAGCGTTGAACTAGTTCAGTCAAGATCAAACGATTTAAGCCACGTAATCGATGCAGTAGAACAAAAAACGAAAAAATACTCTCTAGGTGAAGATTAAACGAATCCACAGACGGCTACAGTTATGGTAGAATTGCATCAGCAATTTGCGTTTTTAACGGCACAAATCTCAGAAACTATAAACAATTCGTGCGGGAAAGTTGAATCACAGTGCAGTGCAACTAACATGTTTTTTTTAAATTATCTTTTAACATGTTAAGTATAGGGGATTTTTTACTTAAGTACATGTTTGGGCCGAAGGGTCTCAGATTGTTACGAAACATTGTCCACGCGTAGGGTTCACGGATAAATGAACAGAAAACAACATTAAAAAAAATCAGGGTTGCCAGTTTAGGTACATAAGTTTCCTCAGTGAAGGAAAATTGCTTGGCAAAGCCGGAAAACCCATTTTCTGAGTCATGAAAATTTTTAAAAAAGAATATTTTCTAGTATATTAATTCATAATTGGTGATTTTTGAGCGATGGTTTTTGTTTTTGAGTAATGCTCGAAAAACTATAGGCACGTCATTCGTAAAAAATATATTGCTTATAATTACTTATTCATATACTTTAAAGGTTATGAATTAATAAACCATAAAATATTTTTTTCAAAATTTTTCGAGGCTCAGGAAATTGTTTGTCCGACTTTTCCAAGCTATTTTCCTTCATTTTTTTATTAATTTTTTTAATTATATTTTTTATAAGTATTTGAGAAAGTTTCATAATAGTTTGAAAAAAAAAAGTTCTACGATTAATCGTTCTTGAGTT